>WAAG01005082.1:144171-246498 GCA_013390105.1 Tichodroma muraria
CGGGTGCAGAATAACTGAGTCAGGCGAGGGACAGCGGAGCCGGTGGGACACCGCGGGCCCGGATGCGGGACCTCTGAGCCAGGTGCGGGACAGCGGAGCCGGGTGGAGGTCCCCGAGCTGGGTGCGGGACCGTGGGGCGGGCTGGGCGCGGGCATCACCGGGAGCGCACATCGCCCCCTCCCCGGTACTACGTGAGGCCCGTCGGAGTCGTGCGCTGCACGGGTGTTTGGTCCGGGAGCTCCCGGTGCCCCGTTTCGGTCGGTGCCCCACTGCTCCGGGACGGCCCCACCGCACCCGTCACCGGCCGGGACCGCAGCCCCGCCGGGCCCGGGACCGCGCTGCCCGTGCTGACTCGCCGGTTTTGCCTCGCAGAGCGGCCTCAGCACTATGTCCGTCAGCAGCCACGAGAACAGGAAATCCCGCTCGAGCTCTGGCTCCATGAACATCCACCTCTTCCACAAACCAGGCCATGCCGACAGCCTCCTCACCCAACTGAACCTGCTCCGCCAGCAGAACCTCTTCACCGACGTGGTGCTGCGGGCGGGGAACCAGAGCTTCCCCTGCCACCGCGCCGTCCTGGCCGCCTGCAGCCGCTACTTCAACGCCATGTTCAGCGGGGGCCTGAAAGAGAGCAGAGATGCCGAGGTCAACTTCCACGACTCGCTCCACCCCGAGGTGCTGGAGCTGCTGCTGGACTACGCTTACTCAGCCCGGGTGCTGATCAACGAGGAGAATGCCGAATCCCTGCTGGAGGCCGGGGACATGCTGCAGTTCCAGGATATCCGGGATGCCTCAGCTGACTTTCTGGAGAAGAATCTCTACCCTGGGAATTGCCTGAACATGCTGCTGCTGTCCGATGCCCACTGCTGCGAGCGGCTGCTGGAGCTGTCCTGGAGGATGGCCTTGGCCAACTTCACCTCGCTCTGCAAGACTGAGGATTTCCTCCGACTGCCCAAAGACAAGCTGCTGGAGCTGGTCGAGAGCGAGGAGCTGGAGGTAGAGGATGAGACGCTGGTCTATGAAGCCGTTATAGGCTGGATCCGCTATGATTTGCCCCGACGCCACGAAGTTCTGCCCGAGCTGCTGCGCTCCGTCCGCCTGGCCCTGCTGCCCGAGTCCTACCTGCGGAAGCAGGTGGCCTGTGAGAAGCTGGTGACCAGCCACAAGCTGGGGGAGGAGATCGTGGCCGACGCCGTGCGATGCAAAATGAAGATCCTGCAGAACGACGGCCTGGTGACGGGGTGCTGCGCCCGGCCCCGCAAGGTCAGCCAGGCCCTGCTGCTGCTCGGGGGCCAGACCTTCATGTGCGACAAGATTTACATGCTGGACCATAAAACCAGCGAGATCATCCCTCGTGCCGACATCCCCAGCCCCCGCAAGGAGTGCAGTGCCTGCGCCATCGGCTGCAAAGTCTACATCACCGGCGGCAAGGGCTCCGAGAACGGCGCTTCCAAGGACGTCTGGGTGTACGACACCCTCCACGACGAGTGGGCCAAAGCTGCTCCCATGCTGGTGGCGCGGTTTGGCCACGGCTCCGCCGAGCTGGACCACTGCCTGTACGTGGTGGGGGGTCACACGGCCATGAGCGGGGCCTTCCCGGCCTCTCCCTCCGTGTCCCTCAAGCAAGTGGAGCACTACGACCCTCAGCTGGACAAGTGGTCGCTGGTGGCTCCTCTGCGGGAAGGCGTGAGCAACGCCGCCGTGGTGGGAGCCAAGATGAAGCTGTTTGTTTTCGGGGGCACCAGCGCCAACCAGAACAAGCTGCCCAAGGTGCAGTGCTTCGACCCCTGCCAGAACCGCTGGACGGTGCCCACCAGCTGCCCCCAGCCCTGGCGCTACACGGCCGCCGCCGTGGTGGGCAGCCACGTCATTGTCATCGGCGGGGACACGGAGTTCTCCGCCAGCTCCGCTTACCGCTTCCACAGCGACACCTTCCAGTGGTCCAAGTTTGGGGACGTGACCGCCAAGTGCATCAGCTGCCGCGCTGTCACCTCAGGTAACAGGCTCTACGTGGTGGGGGGCTACTGCGGGGCTCAGCGCTGCAAAACCCTGGACTGCTACGACCCCTCGTCCGACACCTGGAGCAGCGTCACCACGGTGCCTTACTCCCTCATCCCCACCGCCTTCGTCAGCACCTGGAAGTACCTGTCTGCCTGAGCGTGGCAAGGGACCTGGAAGGTAAATGGTTGTGGGTCAAGCAGAGCTCCTCTGTATCAGGTTAAAACTTGAGGGGCAGATGCACATGGCTCTGGACTGGAGTGGTCCTAGAGAACAGCCTTGTGTGAACATCAACTCCAAAACTTCCAGGCTGGTAGTGTGGGATCTAAAACCCCTGCAGGAGGGAGAAGGTCTCTGTAGGTGCTGCAACGCTGCAGGGAGAAGATCAGTATAAATAGCAAGACTCAACCTGGCATCTTGGCCTGTGCAAAGATTTTGGGGAATGCTGTGTGCGAGGATTGGGTGTCGTGCCTGGGTCAGGAGGCTGGAGGAGTTGATGTTTTTGCAGGCAGGCTGTCTGCAGGAGCTGGGACAGACCCCGTGGTGCCACCGGGTCCGGCTGCTGCTTTTAGCACAGCCTCCTCCTCCTGGTGCCACGCTTAATCTGCCAGTGGCACCCAAATGTCTTGCGGGACGCCAGGGCTGTGAGCTGGTGCCAGAACAAGATTATAGCTGGGATTTAGTCCCAGAATGGTGGGTAATTGCATTTATAAGGCAAGCCTTGTCTATGTATAAACACAGGGTTTCTCTGCTTCTAATTATTCCCTGGTGTCCCTTTCATGCCATTGCTTTTCTGCTACACAGAGATTGACTTTCAACATTTGCAACTGGAATTAAACCTTTCTAAAGGCTTTTGGCAGAAACGATGCCAGTGAATCACAGACCCTGCAGGGTTTTCCTTCCCTCGTTGCAAGAGTCGTACTGTCTAAATACAATCATTTACTGTAATAAAATATCCAGTGATACCTTTAGAAAATTCCTGGCTGTAGAGGGAAATCAGCAGGCGTTGCTGGGATTTCTCTGGGATTTGAGGCCTGAGGAGTGGGGTTTGGGTTACTGTGCACTGGTCTCACAATACTCTGTTCTGCACCACAGGCTTCACACCTGATTTTGCCAAGTGCCTCCCTTGTCTGAGGATCCAGATGGAACACGCAGGCAGCAGGAGCACCTCCTCCCACCTGGCAAGTCTGTGAGCTGGGTGCCAGCGTGGAGCCCACCAGCACCAGGAGGGTTCAAGGCAACTCGGTTTTGGTTTTGAATTGCTTCTGCAAATCCATCCCCTTGGTCAGGCCAGGGAGGGGACAGGCACGGAGGGACCTCCTTGGGCTGACAGCTTGTGCTGTCCCTTGAGACAGCAAAAGATTTCCAAGTTTTCTCCTAACTTGTGCGATCTCAGAGCAGGAACCAGAGGCATTATTTTAGTTTCAGTGATACTAGAAAGGAGAAAGGACACTCCTGACCAGCTGCAGGACTGCACTGCTGGGACTTGCAGCACCCAAGCAGTATCCTGGAATGTCAAAACATGTGACAGTACTTTGCCCATGGGCTGGTTCTGTACATTTATTTTTATTATATACAGCAGTTTTGTGTGTTTGTTACTCAGCCTGGAGCTGCTTCAATAAATCTGAATAAAATCCACCGTATCCCTTGCCTGTTTTGTATGTTTAAGGTGCAGGTTTTCCCAGCCCACGCTGGAGACCATATTTTGTAGAACAGTGAGGAAACATTCCCTGCTGGAGTCCAAATCAAGGGCTCAGATCTTCCTGTATCTTTGTAACTTGGGACTTAGGAAAGCTCAGATCTCCCACTGCCTTCTAGCTTTGAAGGAGACACAAATCTCTTCAAAACTTCAAAGATTAAGGTATTCTCTGCCCTTTCCTGGTCACTCTCCACAGAGTGGGGTTTCCTCACTATCCAAAAGAATGGGAGAAGGAGCTGCCCCTTCTGTCCCAAAGGGCCGTGTGCTCCAGGCCCTGTTCCAGGTGAGGGGAGGCAGTGCCTGGGAAAGAAAAGTTCTGTTAAGGGGAGGAGGTGAGACAGGAACCAGCATGGTCAGAGGAAACAGGCACCAAAGGTACAACCAACTGTCTCACCACAGAGGCATGGTTTGGGTGTGATACATTATTTCAGAACTAAATAAATCAATGTCACATCTCTTCCGAGCTGCTTGCACAGGCAAGAGCTGGCAGGATGGGAAGGAAGGGAGCTGCCCTGCTGCTGGGGGCTGGAGCAGATGCACCAGCTTCATTTCCATCCCCTTTTCTGATGCTTTTGCCATTTTCAGCCCCCAGGCTGGACCTTTTTTCATGCACCCGTGTTGTGCCTCCTCTCCATGGCTGGCTGAGCCCTGGGAGCTGTCAGGCTGCAGGGAGAGGAGCTCACAGCCTGCAGGGAGCACACAGGCGGCAGGGAGACAGGCTCATTTGGATGAGAAAAGGCTGTTAACATCATGGGATCCAGCCATCCAGGAGCTTCCAGCCTGCCTATGCCTTACAAGCAGGGAAAGTCTCAGCACAGGACTCTGCAGGGACCAGCAGCCTTCTGGAAGTGTCTCCAACCCTGTGATCCAGCCAGGAGCTGCCTCACCTTTGTTACATCTCCAGCTGCTCGTGAGGGCTGGACAGAGCGTGCCTGTGCTCAGCGAGTCGGAGGAGTGGAGGTTTCATTCATGGCCGTTTGAGCAGGAGCAGCTGTTTTGTTTATGCTGCCAAGCAATAAAGGCTGGCTCCCTGCCACCTCCGCCTCCCGCTCCGGGGATGGAGCAGCTTCCAGCAGCACGGACCCGTCTGCCTGGCCGTGATCTGAGCCAGGCTCGGGTGTTCTCAGCTGGGGGGAACGAGCCCCAGCTCTGCTGCTGCAGCCTTCGCAGGGGCTGGGAACTGTTCCCTCCTTTCAAATCCAGCCCCCTCTCAGGGAAAACCGGCGCTCCAAGCACACCTGGGCTGGGCTGCTCCGCGGTGGCTCCCTGCTGCCGGCAACAAAACCAGCCCGGGCTGCATTGCATCGGTTCATCCTCCTTCACCTGGCAGAGAGCCCCGTGCTGTCCCTCCAGCTCCACCTCCTCCTGGCAGGAACCAGCTCCCAGCTCCCGGAGTACCATGGGGAAAACGAGGGAGCTTCACTGGTACGTGCCTGAGCCGTCCCAACAGACCTGTTTTCCCAGTTTGACATTTCCATGCGTGGATCCACTTGCTGCTTCAGTGCCAGGGCCAGAAGGTTCAGGCCAACTGAGCTGTAGGTGGATTTGGATTAGAGGTGAACTTGGTTGCTGGGGTAGAAATCCTCGTGAATTAATAGAATTAATTTAGAATCCCAGCATAGCTCAAACCTAGACGTCTCCTAGCCCAGACCCCCACTTTCTATCTGCATCTCCAGCTGCAGGAGTTAGACCCTAGCCCAAAGTCACATCTGAAGAGGCAACCCACATGGGCATCACTAGGCTCAAAGGCAAAAACAATCAGAGTGTGATAACACCGTCCCATGGGATGTTCCTCTTCTCACAAAAAGCTTAGAGGCCACCTCAGCCAGAGAAGTTTGGGATCAGACTGATCCACCTCCCTCCTGGCCACAAGACAGACAGACAGGGTTGATTTTAAGGGAATTGCTGCTTGGGTTTGTAAGCGCCTCCTGCTCAGCACCAAGACAGCATTGTGGCTTTTATCCCTTCTAAGCACAGCAGTGGCTGAGAAATTCCCCTTCCTGGTTAAGATGGGATATGGATCATGAATATGTTCTGCAGCACACCCACCTCAAGGAGCTGTTACAATAATTCATGGCAGCCCAGGAAAAACAAAGTTTTAATTACACACAGTATAGTTTGGTTCATTACTTCCAATACGAAGTATATTTACTACAGAAGGGAAAAGGAACACTGCACACCTGAAATTCCCTGGCAGATCTGCATTTCACGTGTAGTCATCTGGGACGGCTTCAGGTCTAGCAAGACACTGTGCTCCACACAGAGAAATTACATCAGCTGCTGCTCTGACACGTCCACACTGTGCTGTCAGCAAGGAGTTTTGATGGGCCTGTGCACAGGGAATCATGGAATGGTTTGGGTTGGAAGGGACCTTAAAGCCCATCCAGCGCCACCCCTGCCATGGGCAGGGACACCTTCCACCATCCCAGGCTGCTCCAGCCTGGCCTTGGACACTCCCAGGGATCCAGGGGCAGCCACAGCTGCTTTGGGCACCCTGTGCCAGGGCCTGCCCACCCTCCCAGGGAACAATTCCTTCCCAATATCCCATCTGACCCTGCCCTCTGGCAGTGGGAAGCCATTCCCTGTGTTCTGTCACTCCAGGCCCTTGTGCAAAGTCAAGGAGCCCCAGAACAAAGTGAGGCTGCCTTGTCTGAGCCTCCAGTGCCTGTGACAGTCCCAGAGCTGGGGACCCTGTGTTGCTCCAGGAGGATTTGGCTTTTATCTTCTGCCAGATCCCATGGGCACAGCAGCAGCAAACAATGTAGGACAGGCCCCACATCCCTTGTCTGCTGAGCCTTGGGCTGGCCCCATCCCTGGGATGAGAAATTAAACTGGATTTGAGTCACAGGGCTGAGGAAAGGGAGAGGCAGCAAGCAGCACATTCCCACTGCTGGAGCACACTGTGGAGCCAATATCCTTTGTGCATGCTTGTCCTCAAGCATCTGGCTCCCAGATGAATCTCAGATGCACGTATGGGAACCATCAGCCTTGTCTCACCCACATGAAAGAGGGAAGTTTAGCATAAAGCTGGTCATTGCCGATGGCCTCGGCATGATTCATCCACAGAAAGAATGTGGTTTGGGTTTCGGGTTAATTAGCTACAGATTGGAGAGAGAGACAAGGCAGGGCGGAGCTGCTGGAATATCGGTGTGAGCAAATTACCAGCTCTGAAGGCACCGCCAGTGAAGTCACACCCTCCCTGAAATCACACCCTCCGTGTCTCCCAGAGGAGTGACAGCGTTATCAGTGCCACTGCCAGGCAAGGTGTTTGCAATCCCCAAGGAATGTCTGCCCTGCTGTTGTGGCAAAAACTGAACACAGAACACCTACACACCTTTGAACACGGATGGCTGCAGTAGCACCAAACTTCTAACAGATGCAAATTCTGCCCAGGATTTAAACTTGCCTCTGCTGAGCTCTGGGCTGCTGCAGCTGGGCAGTTTCCAGTGGGAATCTGTGTTGCAGGGTCCCTCCTGGCCGTGGTAACCCTGAATCTCCCTGATCCAGGCTCTTCATGTCTTCCTGGAAACAATTCCTACAGGTTTGACATGAAAACAGCGGCACAAGAGCGCAGTGCGGCTCCTC
Source organism: Tichodroma muraria (assembly GCA_013390105.1). Lineage (NCBI taxonomy): Eukaryota > Metazoa > Chordata > Aves > Passeriformes > Sittidae > Tichodroma > Tichodroma muraria. The sequence goes on from WAAG01005082.1 coordinate 151,454, forward strand.
TTAGCTTCTCTCCTAGACTCTCCCTCCCTGCTGTCGCCCACAAAACCACTTTGATTCCATTTCTTGCTGCCAAAAATTATTTAGAAATGGACATGGAGTGACTGGCCTTGCTGTGGTGACACAGACATGAGGTCTGGAAGCACGGAGGCAGTGACTGATCTCCAGCGGGCACTGTGGCTCGGCTCCCGGGAGCTCCACAGATGGAAGAAATATTTTCCTAAAAAGAGCACAAGCAAAAGCTTCTACACACATTCACTTTGAGACGTCATTCTCTCACATGACAGTCTGTTAGTTCCCATAAAGTCCAAATTTTAAACACTGGTCTGCCTAGAAGGCTTTGATTATTTATATATATGGAAAAGTAGAAAAATTTTTTTTCCAGTGGAGTTCTAATTGGTGTCACAACCCACACGCACTTCAGAGGCTGACAAATGCTGGCTTGTTTTACTGACTCCTGCAAACAAAGGCCCGGGATCCCCCCAAAGCTGCTTTGATAAGCCCCAAAGGCAGTGACAGGCAGACCACGCCACTGGCAGGGCCCCCAACCCCGGCTCAGGGTTTTCCTCACCCCCGGCTGCAGCGCAGGATTCCCACGATAAACCCCTCCCTCTTCCTTGACAGCACCAATCCAAGGCCCAGTTCTCCCACTGTCTCCCTGGTTTTGCATCTGTTCTCCTCTCTAGAAATGATTGGAGGTTGCAGCTTTTGGATTCGCTTGCCAGCTGTGCCACCAGTGGGGATTTCACCAGGAAACTGGGCCTGCTGCAGCGCTGGGAAGAGCAGCCCCAGCCAGAGGCTATGGGATGGTGCTGGCAGCAAGGGCTGCCAAACTGGCACAAGCACTAGGGAGAAAGTTTCTATTTTTGTTATCCTTGTTCCAAGTGGGAACCGATACTGCCTGGGACAGAGCCAGGCATGTCTCAGGCTGGCACCATGCAAAGCACCTCCACGCTAATGTAAGCAACTTAACCAAGTTCTCTCTCTCTCACCAGCAGAGTTCAGATGTTTGGGAGCAGCTGATCTTTCCCTCAGGTGTTCACCTCACTGCCAAGGGCTGCAGCTATTTGTATTCTGCACTGAACACCTCCTATGCTCTGTCCTGTCCTTTGGAAAGGCCTCACAATTCTGTTCCTGTGGCACATTATTTCTGTCCAGGGTAGAAAATGAGAAGCACGTGAGAAGTGGCAGCTGTTTTGATCTTCATTCAAATAGAAAACAATAAATAATTACATAGATATAAAGGCAGATGGTTTTTAAATGTTCTTTTTTTTTATTGCTAGAAGTTGGTTTCAGTCCTATTGCAGCTCTGAAATCCTTCAGTGGAGAAACATTGCAATCATTGTAAAAATCATCATTTGGTGTGCTAAGATCATGTTTACAATTAACCAAGAGTGCACAATTCAACAGAATATTAACATTTAACCATCAACTTTACAAATAAAGTAAAGACTACAAAGATGTTGCTACTGCAGTATCAACAGTAAAGGAAATATTTACAATGTTTACACCCTAACGAAAAAACAAAACCAAACTCTTCCCCAACAAAATGGTCAATTTAACCATGGACCATGATTATTTATTAAATCTTTACAGTGCAAGGTGGGCCTAGAAACCAGACCTAAGACTAAACAGTGTCAAGAGAGTTCACAGCTCTGAGTGAGATGCACACAGTTATGCCAACAGGATCTACACCCATGAGAGATCTCCTTCTGGCTACAGACAGAAACGGAATTTGAAATCAACTTTTCTAAAGTGCTCCAATTTCTTTCAGTACAAAAATATAAAAAACTGACTTATAAACATGGCACAAATGTTATGAACCAGAGCTCACACAGATGCTGTCTGAAGAGGAACGTGCTGATGGTGGATGATGAAGTCGCCAGTGGTTCCAAAGATGTTGGGTCTGGTCTCGAAGAGAGAGCAGGGGAAAGGCTTTGCTTTGCCTACAGCACTTGTGTAACCTGGCATGCAGATCTGTTTCCTGGTAAATGTGAGAACTGCTGGGGAAGACAACAAAATCTCCAAACTCCCTTGCATGGGGGGCACAACACACAGGGACTCCACTGAGCAGCACCGGGGAGCCTCAGCTCCCATTCCGCAGAGTTAGAAGTAAAATGAAATAAGTATTTTTAACCCTTTCCTAGTTTAAGTTTCAACTCTCATTGTAAATGCAAATGACAAACACCAAGCTCTATGTATGCAGAATCATCTGATCACTACTCAGAAAGACAAAACTGCCTGCAAATTATTTAGAATGGCTCCTAGCTGTGCAGGAAGGCGAGTACCTGGATGAGCAAGCGTCTCTAGGAACACCAATTCTTCTGCCTCACGCTGGGGGATGATCAGCGATCTCAATTCGTGGGACATGCCACAGCTACAATCCACAGACAGCACAGTTAAAAACTAGGGAAGCATCCACAACACATACAGGGCAGCTGTGCTCAGCACTAGTGGCCACGGAGGCATCCTCAGCCTGGAACACGGAACCTCCGCATTCCAGATGGGAAGAGAAAGAGGAAGCCCCCTTAACACCAGAGTTCAAATTGAAATCAGAACCATAGAAACAGCCTCTACATTGCAACATCACAATATCGAAGGACAAACATGCTGATAATTTTAAGGCTGTGACACCAAGCAAACATGGTGGCAGTTCAAAGCTCGTGCTGGCATTTCCTCCACACCCCAGCTCAGAAAGAAGCCAAAAGGCACCTGGGAGGCACAGAATTTTGAACTGTCTAATCCTCAGAAATCACTTTAAAGGAAAGTTTTATCTGAAGTGATCAAAAAGTCCAATAGGAAGGATTTGACTCAGAATCAATAGCAGGTTACTTAGCCCAGGACACAGCAGTACTTTGCAAACTAATTTACCTAGAAGAGTTATTTTTCTAGGAACAAGATTTGAGTCCAAAACCAGTTCACTCAACTCGAATGATTTGTTAACCATTTCACAGATTCAGTTTTGCACAAGTGAAGAGACCCATGATTCATTTAAAGAAAGCCATATTCATTAAAAGAAAATAATTCACTTGCTTCCCTCAGCCTTCTATGGAACCTCTGCTCACACTCTGGTAGCAATGAGGTATCAGAGCACCTGCTAATTCCAAAACCTTCTCCAGGATGGCCAAGTGACAGAAGACACTGTCTCTGCTCAGGGTGCAAACAGGTTTCATAAAGGCAGCTGCAGCCAGACATGTGCACCGAGGACAGAGAATGACTTCTAAGGTCATTTCTCAGTTACAGATTGAAGACCTATATTCCAAGGAGCTTTTGGAATTTGAACCAACAGCCTGGCCTGTCACAGGCCTGAGTCCATTTGTTAACAGACAAAACTTATTTCAAGCACTGCTGACAAGAAGTATTAAAAAAAGATACGTTTAAGTTAAAACATTAAAATAAATGGGACCTCACTGCAGACTTTATTTTCCACATGTCACTGTTCTATATTGAAATCTGTCCATTGCACAGAAGAAAAAAGCAGCCAGTGAGCTGCTCCTGCCCTTCCAACACACCTTCCCTACTTTAGGACAGGCACAAAATAAAACTAAATAAATGTTTCCAAAAATTGCTTCCAAGCACCCAAACTGACATCCCTTTTTGGCTGAGGTGATTTAGTCCACTGATGCAACTTAGCTTTGGGCTAAAACTCCTAAAAACCTGGCAATTTAAGGCAGTGGGGGCATCCAGTTTTCACTAGGAGTGGCCCAAACCACAGCATGAAGGAGAGAACATCCTGTGCATTCCTCATTCCTGCTGCTTCCCTGTGTGCTTCCAGGGGAAATTCCAGGGTACCAGAGGTGACTGGAGTCTGCACATCACCCAGTAAAAAATTCAGTGCCAGTCCTACAGAGCTGCTGGATCCCACACTGCTGCATGGATCAGGAGCTACACTGATTTTAAGAATTCCCCTCCATTCCAAACTAACTTTTTGGAATGCAAAAACTGAATATGGAGTGGATCTGTGTTCTAATCACCAAAGATATGGTATCCCAACAACACCAAATCATGAGTGGAACAGTCCCACTCTGTCTCCTGCTGACCATCATTCCAGGTTCTGCAATGCTGCTGATTCATCAAGCAGTCCTTTGGTATTAAAGCCAAGTGTGTCCAGTCTCACTTGTTGGGGGCTGGGGGAGCATCCCCAAGAGCCAGAGAGTTTGGAGTTTCCTCTCACTGAACTCAGTGCCACTGCGTCAGGTTTGTATCAGCACCACTCAGCTAAGAAAAAACCCTTAAATCCAAGAACTGTTCCAGCAGGAGTGCTTGTCCCTAAGATCTACTCAGTATTTTGCAGCTTATCTTTCCCCTGACCATTAAATTTGGGGTTTTCAATTTCTCATCTGGAGGCAATTACCCAAATTATCACCACTCGAAAACATAAACTGCTGTTGTTTTCTGCTGAAAATGGATAAACTTTCTTGCACTGTAACTACTGAAATAATTTTAAAACTCTCAAGCAAAGAGAAGTTATGGCCTTAAAGACTTCACTAACATCACACAGGGCCTAATCACAGGCACAGCTCAGTGATTTGAGACTGGCAAACACCACTGGATCCACTGCCATGAGACTGAATGGAGAACTGACCTTCCATCCACTGCTGCTAAAATCACTTTAAATCAGTTAAAGATATAAAAAAACCACTATTATCAGTCATGTCCTGAAAGGTATTAATCCAAGATTTTAAGCTTTGAGATCCTGATTCCTTTAATTCTGTAACAATACTCCTAAACAATCTCTCCTGTGCATCATTATCTGACCAGTCACATTCAACACACACCAGAACACACATCCTTGGGTGAGGGTGGGAAAAGAATCTGAGACACAGAGTAAAAACACAACACAAAATGACTGTGCAAATTACTACAAAGGGAAATAATGCCTTTTCAGCAGAACACTTAATGTCACCACCATTCCATGATCAAGAACTGACCCTTTCACAAGAGGTATCAAAGCTGGTTTAGCTGAAAGCAGCTAAACACAGGTTTAGCTATGAATATTTTTTCATTAAAATTATTTTTAATTCTAAAACCAAACAGTTCTTATTCCCTTCATTCCTAACAGGATGTTGCAGAGAAGTCTCTGCAGTAACAGCAGCTTTGATATCTTCTGGTACTGGGAGTAAAGTCCCAACAAACTAACAGACAAACAAAGGATGCAGAAAACAGGACTAAACAAGACAATAAATTACTGCATTTGAACGCTTCTTAGACATGTCTTCAGCAAAGAACAAAATCCAAGTCTCTAAGTTCATTCTGAACCAACTCATGAGTTTGCCTGGGAACCTTTGTCCCCAACAGGGAGACAGGATCCCAGAGACGCTGGTGGCCAATGAAATGTGCATTCAGTCCAACTCTTCATCATCATTGTGAATTCTCACACGTCCAACCCTCCTCCTCCACAAACAGGTGGAGCTCCTGCCCCTTGAAGTTGCTGTCAGAAGCTCACCTTACCTTCTCTTCCACTGTACCTGGCCACAGGGCTTGTGCCACTGGGTTCACAGTGCCTGGCACACCTGGCTGGGAGGGGACTGGCTTGCTGTCACCTGGTTACCAACACACAACCCATTACTGACCCGGACCTGGGAAAACAGATTTAAAAATTTGCAGCCATTTTGGGGCCTACTACTAAACCTTTTTACATAAAAATCTGTGTGGTTCAACATCACCGATAACAGTTTACAAGATGGTGCCCACGAACAGTTACATTCTTCAAAAAGAGCACATTACAATAAATGTCAGAATTTTAACATGCTCTGAATTGATATAGTCATGCCATGTGTCAACACACTGGAGAATTGAAATGCAAATTGTTACTACTGTGCCCTCATTCTGAGCTGCTGGCAGAGAAGCCAACAAAGCAGGACAGTAATCCTGGTCTGGTCCTTGCTTGTAGTAACTGGGCAGGGATCAGAAGACATCCGTGTCGGGTCTCCATCACGGTGCACACTGGGGCCTGAGTTCTTGAAACAGTGTGTCAGTGATTCATCTTCAAATGGAAACAATTAGAAGAAAATTACATCTTCTTTGCTGGTATCATCTTGCACATTCAACAGACTGGGCTGAGAGGGCACCAGGGGCTGAACCTGAACATTATTGGGCTTGAAGAGGGTCACTGAGGCAGATGAAAGTGCTTCTGGCTGAGCATCTGTAGGGCCATACAGTTCTAGAGGGGAAAAAAATGGAAGAAGACATATTCATGACACTGCAGAGAGCCTGAGGCACTTCCAAGGACAGGCAATTGGCCAAGGCATACCTGGCTGGAATGCAGTGGTCTGGCTGCTTGGGAGGGATGGGCTTGCTGACCGCCGGCCTCTCAGGGCAGCCTCCTCTCGTCCAGCAAGCCTGGGGGGAAGCAGCTGCTTCTGATCAACAGAGGCTGAAGAAAATATTCCATCAATTAGTATTTGAGGCAAGCAGCACTTCACAAATGTCACTACTTCATGCTGGGGCCAGTGTACTGACACCTTTACGCACCCAAGAAAGCTGCAAATCCACAAAGAGCTGGTCCTACTTAAATTTTCTCTTTAGCTGTTTAAACTACTTTTCCCTTGAAGAGAAAAAAAGCCTTTTTTTCCTTTTTTAAATAAGTCTTGAGACTTCTAGTTCAGTTACTGGCAGACCCTGACAATCTCAGATTTAAAACCCAGTATTACCAAGCATGGCAGAGAGGAAAAAAAAAATAAATCTTTGTCTGTAGAATTCAAATAGCAAATGGCCATTTGTGCTACTTCTAACACGCAGAGCTGTGATGAACTTTTGTCTCTGCTCTCCATCTGTCTCACAGCTGCTCAGCAGCACAGCCCACTGATTCTGGTTCTTAGAATTACAGCCTCTCAGTTCCTCAGTTTCAACAATGAAAGCAGTTCATGAAATGGCTACTCTGGATCTAAAGAACTTCTCTCTTTCAGTACACATTCCTTACATGTTACAAAACCCAAATTCAATACACAGCATTTTGCCTCTGGTACAGAAAGTTTTGTTCCATTTTATTCTAAGATTCACGCATGCGCATAACAAGCATGAAGCCCAGTAATGCTCACAAGGGAATAGAGACCAATATATTTGTGGTTTATACCTTTCATATAAATTACAGAAAAACACCATTAAGTTCATTTCCACTGCAGAGACCATTATGCAAGAGCTATTAAAAATAAACTGGGGAGATGTGGCATTAGAACTTTATATTACCAGCATTTGGTATGTAGGGTAAGAGGATACAGGCTTCATTGATGTGCAAAACCATAAGCAAGTTTGCAAAGGCACTCAACTTTATGCACGACAGAGACAGATGTTTCTGCAATGTGCCAAAGCCACTCTCCCTGCTCCCTCTGTCAGGTTTGGCCCCGAGTCCTCTGTGGCAGTTCAGAGTGATGGACAAGCTTGCCAGGTCTGAATTCGGAACAATGCTAAAAAGATAATTTTGTAACTTAAAATTACAGGCCATTCCCCTAAGCTGGCAGCGGGGCTACTTTAAGTGTTAGAGATAAAATGGTTTTTAGTGTGTCTGTCATTGGCAAAGATCACTACTCCAGTACCCAGCAGTTAGAAGCAGAAATTACACCAGGACAGGGTGACTGCATTTTTACTTGCTTCTATTTGTGACAAAATTAGCCCCTTTCAACTCTACAACACATACAGCATCTCAATTTTGGCCTGGAGATTTGTATTTAATGACTGACTGGTGCTAAGACAAGCACTGCATTCAATGTCACTACAACTCTGGATAGACAGCAAGAACGGCTAAGCCAGCCTCAAAACATTTTACTCATGCAAAACAGCTTTTTTTGGTTTGGTTTTTTTGGGAGGGTTTGTTTGTTTTTTGTTTTGCTCTTTTTCTTTAACACTACAGTTAGACAAGAAGATTTTACATCTAGGTTTACAACCTCTCACCACCATTCTGTTGGAATACAAAACTGTTTTCAACATCATCCCTTTGGATTATATTTCCAATTCAAATAGTATAGACATGGAACTCCTAACAGGATTTTAGGAGGTTAAGAGATTTTAACTGCAGCGAACACACTAATAACTTGTAGCATATTAATTTCTGGGCTTCATGCAGAGGTTTAACTGCAGGGTTCTGTCTCCCTGTGATCCTGCTGGAGACCAGAAACACGTTGGACTTAAAATCACACATACCTGAACTGTCTGTCCTATGAGATGCTTTGTTCTTGCTACCTTTCTCCTTGCTTCCTTTTGTGAAGGTGGCCAGCTTGGTGGGGATCTGCTGCTGGACTGCAGCTGGTTTCTGGATCTGGTTGGTTGCACTCAGGAGATGTATTGGCACTTCGTTCTTCAGGGAGGGCCGGTTCTCCAGGGTGGTGCTGTCCCGGCGGACCAGGTCCGGCCTCTCCAGGTACTCCAGCCCGGCCACCGAGCTCACTCTCACCGAGGATTTGGAGCCAGCTGCAGATGGTTCCACCCCTTCTCCGTTGAAGCTGATGGAATGACTGATCATCTGGCTCTGCAAGAGGAAAAAGGAATTCTAAGTCAAGCAGGGATTTTCACCCTCTTCAGCACAAGGAGGAGAGACCAACCCCCAGCCCTGAGAGCACGAAGCACTTCCTAGTGCAAAGCAGAACAGGGGAGACAAAGCCTAAAGGTTGCTGGTGAACAGAAAGAAGAGCAAGAGCGTAAGTCCTTGGACACTAAAAAGAACCTCAGCAGTCCCAAACTGCTTAACAGTGCACCCAGGAAAGAGCAGACTGCATGGGTGATGACAGAGCAGAGAAAGCAGGACTTTCAGAAAGTTTCAATGAACCAAATTAATTAGACCTCCAATTTTCTATTTAAAACACAAGAAATGTTTGTAGAAATCAACTGCACACAATGCTGTGGATGTAGCACAGCTTCTGCAATCACTTGCCCGCAACAGAACAGTTCCTGAATTTGAAAACTACTCAGTCAGCCACAATTGAAAATAACTTATTCTCCATTTCTATCTCTTTAAAAAATATTCTCATTCCCAGACATCTGGGTGGAACTTCACAGACACTGGGAATCTGCCAAGCTCTGACCTCTCTGAGAGTTGCCATCACCAGCTACTTCAGGTGATGGTTTGAGGAGCCTAGGGAAAGGCAAAACAAGGTCGGTGCAGCAGCAAGCACAACCTTCATTGGGAAGCAAGCGAGTTAACAGGAATAAAACTGAGAAAACCATTCCCTCACCTGGCCCATTTCTGGGGAGAAGGTGCCCGACACCGTGTTCTGCTTCTTCAGCTTCTTTTGCTGATCCAGGCGCTCCCTCTCCTTCTCGACAGCTCTCTGGGCTTCCCGCAGCCTCTCCAGGTCGTGCTGATAGGCCTCCCTCTGCCTCTCCAGCTCTTCCCTGTCCAGGCTCAGCCTCTCCCGCAGCTGCCGCATCTCCTCCGCGCGCTCCTGCAGCCGCGCTTCCGTGAGTTCGAATTCCCTCTGCTGCCGGCTCCTCTCGCGCTCCAGGCGCTGCTGCTCCAGCTTCAGCTGGCTCTGGAGCTTCTGGACGTTCATCAGTTCTTCCCTCTGCTTTTCGAAGTTCCGCTGCTTCTCCTGCTCCAGCAGCAGATTCCCTCGGGTGGACTGCAGCCGGTACTGCTTCTCCCGGTCTGCCATGGTGGCTCGCTGCACCTCGATGTAGCTGTCCTGCTGAGATATCACAGCCTGGAGGGGATAGAAGTCCAGCATGAGGCACCCAGGCTCAAAAAACATGCACAGCTAAGCAGGAGACAACAGCATCTACCAGGTGGGGTCACAGAGCCTTTTTCTTCCAGAGAATATCTTAATTCCAGCTTGTACAGGCCATGGTGACTGACACAACATTGAAGATGGCCAAGCAAATAAATGATGCTTATGTGTGTCAAATTTGACATTTCTTGCACCTAGAATTGTTATCCTGAATCAAAACAGTCAAAATATTGCTGATTACAAGGTAACAGTAAAAACAACTAATTCACACACACGTGTGTGAACAATGAGCACAGAGGGCAGAATAGAGCTCAAAGCAGGAAAAGAATTAAGTGAGCAGGAAAAAGGAAATAATTACTTAAGACAACAGCTCTAACACTTCCTCCAAAATACCAGGCACAGTTTCCTTGAGTCTTGAGTCTAAATTCTGCACTTCACTCCAGCTTTAGGGGATATTTTCAAGGTAGCTCCTCTCCACACCTGCATAAATTTGATTACATTTAGTGCCTAACAAAACCCTTGGTTAGTAAATAGTGGTTTACCTGAAGACTGAAGAGCAACTGTAACAGTGTCTGTATCCTCTGGACAAGCTGAAGGGAGAGAAAAAACATTAGGCACTTGAGCAGAGCTCTGTTTTGAGGCTTTAGTGTTCGGGGGTTTTGGGGTTTTTTTTTAAGCAGTGAAAATAATCCATTGTATCTGTACAAAAACACACACACAAACATAGCCACTAGAGTACTCTAGCATAGCAAAAGCCAATACTCAGGCACAAGGAATTTTAGTTTATTATCCTTGTCCAGATGTGAATCAGTGCCCAGCAAATCTCCCTGGGATTCCACAGAGAAGTCCTCATCATCTTCTCTTCACCTGGACTATTTAACCATCACTTCCTCCCGCGCCCCAGCACTGAATCACTGCACAGGTACACACCTCACAGGGATTCAGAGGCAAGTTTGGCCAGTGAGCTGTTAATGTGCTGGGTTCCACAGACATTACAAACACTGAATTTTGGAGGTGGCTTGGTTTGATTTTACATGCTATTATTATACTACGGCTATTTGCCATTGGATTTCTTACCAGCAGAAATAACATACCTGAGACTCTACGGTGGGCTGAAAACCACTGCTATCATCCAGCCTCGTCCCATCACTCTGTAAGGGAGACAAAACCAACATTTGTGCTAGGGACACTTGTTGGGCACTGGCAGTGATGCCAGAAAAAGCTGGGATTGCTCCCATGCACTGAAGGAAATCAAAAATACTGAATTCGTAAGACAAGCTGAAGCAGCAGTGTGGTGATTAAAGCCTGTGTTAATGGTACAGCATCAAACGAGCAAATGGAAAACTGAATTATCTTGCCTCTCAAGTGCTGAGCTACCAAGACACCCCACAGAACAGCCTTAATAGAATCAAGTAATCTTACAAAGCTGTTCCTGTCTAGCCCTGCCAGCTATGACAACTTTTAACTTTGTGAGATTTGTTCTGCACCACTATCGTGATGAGGAACACAAGGAATAGCATTTAAATCCCTCATAAGCTCAACATACAGTTTGAGATCCTTCTTCTGCATCAGAAGAGGGGTCATGGAGTTGCACATCTGAACTCAGTGCAGGGCCTCTCCAGTCCCATTGCCTCTGGTCACCACCACTGTTCTTCCTGCCACCTGAAAGAAGAGAGGAGTATGAGGAGCACAGGGCCTGGGATAACTCAGTGAGTGCCAGAGCAAGCAGAAAAACATGGTGACTTTGAACCAAAATGCAACTGTATGGCTTCTCCATGCTGATCCCAAGTGGAAGATCAGGCAACAGTGACACATAGGGCTGCTCAAAAAAGTATAAAAACTTGAGAAGACTGGGTTAAGATAAATAGGGAGAGTAAGTTCAAATTACATTACACTATTTTAAGTGAAGCAACCACAATGTCTGCATGAAAATAATCAGGTCCCAGAACAGCAAGTTCATGACATGGAATACTGGTCAGCAGGAATACTGCAGTCACAGCAGCACCACTGAGAGTGTGGAAGGAGGTAAGGGGAAATGGACCCCTTCTTGTAAAAAGTACATGACAGATGTATGGAGCCTTTCAGAGACAGCAGAAAGTGTTCTAGAGATTAACAACCAGTGAAATAAGGGCCATTCGCCTTTTCAATTAATGCATGAAGCAAAAATGGTGATAAATAGTATCTGGTCTTTCCTCTTATTTCATTAATTAACTGATAAATCATCTGTTCCAAAAAGACAATTTATATTATCTAAGGATTCAGCAAACCTCTAGTGACTGTGCAGATACAAAGTGGAAAAAAGTGTTCGTGACATAATGAAAGCAGACAGCTGAATTCAAATTTTCTAGGTTTTCAGGTCAAGTTTATTTTTTTAACAAAATTAAAGTTCTGTGTGGAATTGTGGTAATTATAAAGAATGGGTTAAAGTAATGCCCTTAGCATAACACTGAGAGCCCTACTCTGCTCTCTAGTGTTGGTATCAGGAGCAAAAGATCCAACATGCCGGAGATTTGCTCTGATCTTCCTTTTTAGAGGCTGGTGAAACTTCCTTATATGAGAGCCTCAATTCCTTGCTCTTATTCTCTGTACAGTAATCATAGTAAAAAGATCAGAAAACTGCTGCATGTTCTCTTTCTTACTTTTACTTGAAACTGAGGGGCTACTGTCATATCCTCCAAAGGTCTCTGCTCTCCGGGGGAGTCCTGAGCCATCCTCAGGCTGACAGGATGCACTCCCAAAGTGAGTGAAGATAAACTCCTGGAGATTTTCAGCTGGGGAAGAGAGAACACATCATGTAAACAGACATGTCTATGCAGCAATACAGGTTACCATGATAATGAGTCTAAAAAAACATTTCAACCATCAAGTCCACTAGGAGTTCAGGCAGTCTGAGATGTCCTGCAGTACAGATGAATTCTCCCATGTGAGTAGCTCTGCATAACAGACTCTTCATATGAAGATGACCTCTTCCTTAATTTCAAGTTAAGATTATCAAGCCTTGAGTGTTTGTTTTTTCTTTTTTTTTTTTATAGAAACTATTAAACTATTTGGGCTAATTTTCTTTCTAAACATACTATCTTTAGACAGGCTGTTTTTAATAGATAACCCTCCTATAATATTACACTTCAGGACTGTGTATTATTAGAACACTCTGTTACCCTTTCTGAACAGACTTGTTCTAAGTGGTTGATCCTTAAAAATAAAGCAATCCAAGCTGTGTAGGTCTTCTACCTAAACCCACAAATGCACTGCACCTTTCTTGCAGATTGGTTCTGAGAATGAGGAAGTCTGAACCGTGTTACATAAAAGCATTATGTTATTACAGGATGATTTTCAGGGCCTGTACTTAGGTCCTGGGTGCTCATCCCCACACAGCACCTGAGTGAATGCCCACACATTCCCACATTCCATTCACCTTCAGTCACTGCAGACTTCAGAATTGCCTCTCCTTGCAGGTTCTCTGAGATATCCCCCCGAAGAAGCAGCCTGGCTCGGGATCCTTGGGAATGGTCTTCAAAGCCATTCACCTCTGACATTTCCAGATAAATCTGTTGCTTCTCAGTGAGACTTTGCAGAATCAGGTCATCTTTCATGTTCAAACGCTCTGAAGGAACAAACAAATTCAGTCCTGCCTTCCTTGTCACTGTCACAGAATCGTGTTCAATTTGGGAGATTATCATTCATTTTATGGCCAGAGCATCAAATGCAGAGATATAATTAACAGTTAAAGAGAAAGCTTATGAAGCAGACAAAGCTTATTAGACTTAGCCACTATTTCTACTGAATCTTACACCACCTTGAAAGACTTATGAAGGAGAAACTTGATCACATCTTGATAAAGAATCAGACAGCCATAAATCACAAATAATGCTGAGAAGCAGCTTGTGGAATATATAACTAAGTCATTACCTTGAAAATCTTTTAACTTCGCAGCTCTTGCTTCAGCCTGCCTCCTCTCTGCTTCAGGTTCATTAAATGTTCCTCCTTCCTCATCAGGACAGCTGCCCAAAGGGAAAGACAGATTTATGTTTGATTTGCATGTGAGATAATTTAAAACCATCTCAGGATTCAACTTGAAACTTTTGCCTCAGTTGTGGTTTATCCTGGGTGTCAATCTTCCTCCCTTTTCCAAAGCCCTGTCGCATTTGACATCAGTGAGCCTTTTTTTAAATAAAAGCAGGATAAAGTCTTTGATTAGTTTTCATTTCATCTTTATCAGTGGTTTCTCCCCAATGAAGACAAACAGAATTGCACACTGAAGACTTACAAAGAAAGTTTAGGGAGAGTCAAATGGATTTTTAAGATAAATTTACACCTGTGAGTGCTGTGAAGAGAAGACAAACAAGAAATTGGGCCCTCCTGTTTTCCCTCCTCCCTTACCTCTCCACAGCCCTGCGGATGTGTGCCATCCAGGAATTCCTCTCCTCTTTGGAGCTGGTGTGAATTTCATACATTTCTGGTCCTTTTAAGGAAGCACTAATTAAGAACATTGCCTTTTCCTCATTAGCTACCTCTCTCACAATCAATTTTTGCAGTGAGATAACTGGTGGCTTAGAGTCCTGTAAAATAAAATATCATTTATTGCAGTACACATTAGATGTGTTCTTTAGGAATTTTGTTTCCTAGCTGCCCCCTCCTCCTATTTATCCAGAGCCACCAGGAGCTGTAACATTATGAGATAACTCTGACCTTTTCACATGACACTTTCGATTTGTCATTTTTTTTACCATCAATGACAACATGGAATGAAGAACATACATGTCAAAAAACAAGAGGTCTTGATACCTGATTGAACATCAAAGCCTGTGTCAATTCAAAGATTCCCACTAAGTCCCAAAAGGCAAGAACAGGCTCAAAAACTTTTGCTCAAAAGGAGCCAAACCCAAAATTTGAAAAAGAAAACAAAAACCTTAATGACACACTGTGAAGTGAAAGGAGAGAACAAGAGGAAGTGTTAGAGTTTTTAAGTTGGCTACAAAAGGAATAAAACAGAGGTGTTAGAGGGTGTAAGGCCCTGATAAAAACGACACCAGGTGACAGGTAATGTATTGTATAATGAGGATTAACTGGATTAGCTGTCAGCCTTTGCAGTGAAAACACATTTACAGGAGGGATATTAGTTACTAAGAACCTGTTCTAAGCTGCCTACAGCACAGCTCCAACATATGCAGCCTAGAAAGTTCCTTCCCAGGATAAAGCAGCTCTTTATGACTGCTGAACCTTCACAGAATAATCTAGAGCCATGATAAGAGAACTGAACTGTGAAGCAAACACCAGGAACACCAGCTTCTGCCAGCTTCTCTGAGAAGCTGTAGTGCAATTCCAGCCACGAACAGAGGTCACTGGAAAAACAGAATCACTGAGCAGATCCATTTGCTCCCTCACTTGATTTATTTATGGAGAAGTGGTATTAAATTTCAAATGAACTGTATACATACAAAGATGCAAAAAAATTGGTCAGACTCTAAGTGCAGAGCACGTTTCCAGAGGGAAAAAAATCGAGCACACGCACCCTGTTCTGTGCATTAGGAGAAGGGCAATTTGAAAAGCAGTTGTTTGTACAGCCCTGAGGTCACCAAAATAGCTTTTGCCATTAGAATTCAGCTCTAATGTTAATGTCTTGAAAAAAAAACACATCCAAGAAAACAATTACATAAAAGAGTTTCTCTGTTACAGGTTCTACAACAGCCATCAGTGAACTTGATCTGGACAAAATGTACAAATCAACTTCTCTGAGGACACCTGTGGAAATGTCCTAGAAAAGCAAGTGAATTCACTGAATGTTCTAGAGTTCTGCAGTAATAACATCTGCATTTAGTGCTTATTCCACGTATCTCAGGAAAGTTCTCTGCCCCTAGTAAATCTCAGGGCACTATGACCACAGCTGCCATGTCCCTAACTGAAATGGCTGATTCTTTCCCTGCACACTACACAGAAGCAGGATTAATTTGCAAGTGATTCCAAAGCAGTTCTAGCATGCGCAATGTCCATGACTTGTACAAAATCTCAGCCTAACAAAGTTCAGTGAAAGTCACAGCACAAGAAGAGAAACAGTGAAAACCATGGGAGATGTGGCAGCTACAACTGGCCAATGCAAGGAAATACTGGTTTGCACTGAGAGAGTAGGGAAAGGATTCAACAAGTACCAGAACTGCTCCAGAAAAAGTGATTCCATAATATTTGGCTGGTTTATTCACTTAATTTTCTTCCTGAACCTCCTGAAACAAGTATCTAACATCCCTGTGTTTCTTCTGTAGTTACTGTCACTTTCATAAATCCTCTAAGTGCGTGTATTAAATAAAGAGAACAATACCTACCACGGATGCAAATGCGTATTTTTGGTCCTTTTCTTGTAAGAGCAAAAGTACATCAGTGAGCAAGACTGCCAGAATATCTACAGTAACAGAAGAGACAAAAAAAGGAAAGAAAGTAATATTTTAAAGCAGAAAGACCAATCCAGACTCAAAAATTACTTAATCTATACTCCCTGCAGGCTAGGGAATAGCATATCACCATTTGCAATATTGGTGCAATTGGGCTTTCAAATCTTCTATTTGGGCTGTCCCCAGCCAGGCTGTAGCATGCAGAACCAGCCGATTTAAACACAGCTCATTTAATGCTTAGGAACACCCACACAGACATCCTACACATGGACTCCAGCACTCCAGAGGGAACATGTTTCTCTCAACAGCAGATTCTTCTGGAACTGCGGCCATTCAGTGTCCCAGCTACTCCAGGCTGCATCTTCTGTGCCACTGAAGCTTCTCCTCAAACAGTTGAGCAATGAAACTGCTCAAATATTCCCTGATGGCCACTGCTTTGATTTTCTGGCAAATGCAGAATTAAGTGTCATGCGGCTGACATGACACAGGTTTTGCAAAGTGTGAAGCAGAGCTCGCACAAGATAATGCCTTTCCACAGGAGACTAAGTCAGGATGACTCAAAGCTTTGTCATCCATCTGAAGACTTCCCTCTTGAATCGGGAAGCAGATCAGCCAGATAATAAGCAAACAGCATAAGGAACTTATAATGCACCATTACAGAGATGCTTATTGGACAAGCCAAGAATAGAACAAGTGCTATTTCCTCCAATATCCTATTAAACAAGCAGGTTATTGTCATCTTATTTTATACCCAATCGATCAGTAATAAACAGTTACTAAAAAAAAAAAAAAACAACATAAATCTTGTTTCCCAGTTGTGTTTTTGCCCTTGCTGGTGCTGTACCTTTGAGCCGCCCTGATGCAGCTTTCCAGTACAGCATCCCATCGAGGAGAAGGCGCCTCTGGCCCATGTCATCCTTCCGGAACAAAAGCCCGTTCTTGCATTTCCCAGATGACTTCAGCTCCATTTTGTGCATGATCTCCTTGAGCCGCTGCCCCTTCTCGCACTCATTTACCATGGCATCTACATGGGTGATGGTGTCCTTAATTAAACCAAGGGCCTGGGTCAGCTCTTCATAATCTCTAGTTCCAGCTAAGGGAAAAGAGAAGCAGTCAGCCACATTTTCAACTCTGGAATACAAGATGTGAGCCATCCAAACGTGTTTTAGCATAAGGGTTCCATACTGGACATCTAACAGTATTTTCTAAGAGCTTAAGTTTAAAAACAAAATATAATAACCTAAAGCCCTGAAAAGCTAAGGAACCAACAGGTTTAACTACTATGGGTTTGTGGTTGCAGACTTTAAATGCTGCTCTTCTGCTCTGAGGAGAGGCTGGGAGAATAGGGATTGTTCAGCCTGAAGAAGAGAAATTTCAGAGTGATCTAAGTGTGGCCTGAAGGGAGCCTACAGGAAAGATGGAGAGAGACTATTTAACAAGGGCCTGGAGTGGCAGGACAAGGGGGAATGGCTTTAAAGTGAACAAGGGCATGGCCAGATGGGATATTGGGAAGAAATTTTTCCCTGTGAGGGTGGGGAGGTCCTGGCACAGGGCAACTGGGGCTGCCCCTGGATCCCTGGCAGTGTCCAAGGCCAGGCTGGATGGGGCTTGGAGCAACCTGGGATAGTGGAAGGTGCCCCTGCCCATGGTAGGGGGTGGAATGAGATGAACTTTAAGGTCCCCTCTAACCCAAACCATTCTGGGATTCTCCGGACCCTCTGAGGTGAGACTGATCTGGCATCAGCAGCCAACAGAGAAGTCAGAAAGCAAGTAACAGCCTGTCTGAGGTAAGAACATGCAAAACAAGGCAGAAGAAGGACCAACAGACAACTGTGAGGCTTCCAGGAACCATCCCACCTTCTGTGTTCTGAATGATCCGTTCCACCAGGACCGGGTACTTGGTGATGCGCTGGGTGACCAGGAGGATGCACTCCTGAATACCCAACCTCCTCACGATGGAACAGTTCCCAATTTTCTAGAAAACCAGACAAACTCGTCACACCCACTGTGCACGGTGCTCTTTTAACTCCCTCCCCATTCACATGCTTTCTGCCCCAAAACACTTCTGCACATTAGACACAGCACCACCAAATTAGCTGCACTCTTCTACTAAAGCGAAACCACTGATTGCATTCAAAAAATTGCCTTTATGACTGGAAAATATCTTAGGTATTGTTTTCAAACTACTGTGAACTAAATGTGGACCAGTCAGGGAAACTTCCAAATCTGAACTGACTGCCTGTTGCTAACTGATCACCCTTTTAACAGGGTCACACCTTAAATACATGAAAAAATTCTATGGTTTTAAAACCAGACCCAACCACCTACCAGTCAAATTAGATCAAAAATGAAGAAATTGTTTATTTTACCACTGTATGCTCCTCAATATCCTGACCTACAGAAAAATATTCCTGTTTAGGAAGGGAGGACAGTAAAGCACCAGTTAATCTGACTGCAGGCACAGCACACACCTGGCAGCAGGAGAACACAGTACCAAGATCTTTCTCTACAAGGACTGAAGCTACATGCTTTAAAACTCTGGTCACTTATTTAGTTCCTTGGAAGTGAAGGGCTCTCACTTTAAAGGCGCCTGGTTAAGAAGAGCTGTAAGTACTGAGCTATGCTGGAAAGTTCACACAGTATCACTTACTGGTGACTGGAAAATGAGAATATTTAGGCCTCTGCAAAGCCATCTGAGATTCAGGTTACAGCTTCCACTTGGGCCGAGTCTCTTCAGCCCTTCCTATTAACTGCATGTTAGAGTGTGCAGGAAACCACCCTGGAGCCAATCTTCTGGGTTTGGAAAGATGATGGCGTGAGCAAAACCTGACTAAGAGTCCCTGCTTGTTCTACAGCAGCTCATCAACAGCATTTATCATTGATTTAATTTATTAACAAACCAATTTACCCTGATGGCCACACAGCAGGACAGAGCCCTGAATAGAACAAATACTCTATTCCCCAGTCCCAGGTGCTCTCAAGAGCCTGCCTCAAATGTAACACTTGCTAATTGTGGTTTTGTCTCCAAATAGCTCAAAAGACCTAAAATACAAGAAGCTCACAACCCACCAAATAATGAGAATATGCCTCTAACCCTGCTCATTAACATCTTCAAGGATAAAACAAAGCCCAAAGCAGTGAAGCCTATTTTGCATAGTCAGAATAGGAGACCTCTGGTTACTGTTTACCTTTATTAAGTTTTGGAACTTCTTATTGCTTTGGAGCAGGTCTTTGTAATGGCTAACAGCTTCATTGTGTCCACAACAGAATACACCGTATTTTTCTTTCATTCTCTCCCCATTTTCACCTGAAAACTAATTGGAAATAGAAGAACGAAAGACATGAATTATTCAGAATAAACCTACCTTCTGGTATAAACCCCAGGTTTAACATGGTTTCTGAGACATTTCTCCTGTATTTCAATTTCTTCTGTACCAGAAATAAGAGATTTAAGCAGTGTGACATGTGAGGGCTTGGAATACCACAACCAAACATTAAATGATGGTTGTAATTATGAGAATTTTTAAAAAGGATTTCTGCACCTCTGCATTTAAAAAGTCTGTGAACTGTAAAAGTTGAAGGAAAAAAAAAATAAAAATGGTCATGATATATGATAGAAATTGTTGCATCCACTCCAAGCCAGAATGGTGCTAAAGCTAATGAGTTCAGAATCCAAAGGATCCAGACTGTTATTTTCAAAAGATCAGAATGAAGAAGCCTGGCTTTATCTGAAGGAGAGCCAAGTTTGGAATGGACACTAGGAACATGTTATTTTACTTTTGGAATAGATGAAAAATAGAACCAAATAAGTCATATATCCCACAACATGTATATGTGTATGCCCAAAGAACATTTAATGACCATTTCATGTTATTTGTGACTAGATATATTCCCGGGAGTCATGCTCCCACATTAACTGGGAAGAGAACCATAAACGCAGGATGAAATCAATCTTTGCATCACATAACTTTACCCTCACAGGTAGTTTTTTAGAAGCTTTATAGTGTCAACATCATTGGTAGGATTTAATTCCCACCTGTTTTACCAAGAGGTCTCCAATGTTCTGGATTATATAATTCCGGTCACTGCCTTCTTCCAAGGAATCCTTTCGTCTCTCCTTCAGATGGAGCAGGAACTGCCCATGCATCTCCAGCAGCTCATCCACACAGGGAAAGAGCTTGTTGATGACTGCATTTGAGAACTGCAGCTCCTCTCTCATGGCTCTGGAGTACACCTTCAGCATTATTTTCAGTGTTCTAACATGGTGCATTTCAGTCTGCATTAGCTCTGGGCAAGGGAAAATACAGAAATAAAATCAAAAGTCATTTCTATGCTGTGCAGCAAGCAGTGAGACGTAAGAGCAGGCTCTGAAAGCCATGATCATCTTCTTCACTGCAGCCTTTGCATCACTCATGTGAAGCTCTTAAATTTGCCTTGCTAATGTCCCAACCCAGCAGTGACTGACCCTACTTATTTAAGGACATCTCCCAGTGGCAGTTGAGCTGTTCCCTAAATGCACAGCTGTGGGCTTTGCTGCTTACAGAGAGCCCTACTGAAACTCACAGGATGTTTAAAGGCATTCACACAAGGAATTACACACATTAACACAGGTAACAGACTTGAAAATCTTCACTCAGTTTTAGTTTTCAAGTCAAAATGGGAACCGACAAAAATGATTTCTGCTTTGTTACAATAGAGTGGCACTATGAAATAGGAAAGTTTTAAGAATAACAAATACTCTTACCATAAATCACATCTTGCCTTTTTATAACGTCTTTCCTTTGCCTTTTTGCATAAGGCTGTTCCACTGCAACACTCCAAGACTCTGCCTCAAACTCATGAGCATCTGTTTCTATTTCACTCCGGAGGGACACAGAATATGCATCTAGACCAAAAGCACATTTGATTTGAATTATTATTAAATTGTTTCTCACCATATCCTTCTTTACCATCAGCAACAACAACAAGAGCAAAAACACCTCAATGCTGCTTTCAAACCCGTGGGAGAAGTTGCATAACAATCCTGAAAAGCACAGAAATTCCATACCTTCCAGAAAAATGGAGTCTGCTGTTGAAGGTGCAAGCGAGACAATGTCATCTGAAGTCTGCTTAAATTTTATAAAGCCTGAATCCCCTTCATCCATGTCTCCTGAAATTAGCCTAAATGGCCAAAGAAATTAGACCAGAACAATTAAAATTAAAAAAAAATCCAACTTCTTTAACAAGCATCTTTCCTAAACTATAGTGCAGTTGTCTTACAATAAATAAATAAAAGATACCACTGTACTTTTAAACAGTTAAATCAATTTAGCAACTCCAACACTGAAATACTGCAGTTTAATTAGAGCAGCATGAGCAAAGCTTGTAACTTCTGGTATGACAGTTTACAAGGACATCACCTGGTGATGTACATCTGAAAAAGCCACAGCCAGTTCAGAGTACAAAGGGCACTTTCACTGGGAAGGGAGTATAACTGGGGCACATCAAAAGTAAATAGCTACTTAAAACAGCAGATAGCCTTGAGTTTGCCTACTATTTTAATGAAGGTATTCAGCAATTTAAAACACTTCTGCCTCCTACACCAGTCAGCACCAGCTCAACCTAGAATAGCTGAGCTCAGACAAGATCACTGAATTTCACAGCAGTTCTCAAGACAAATACATCCATGAAAACCATAATCTAGACAGAAACACTCAAATACTGCACTATTTTATACGTATCTTTTGTGACACAGGACAGAGGGACTAAAGACAAAAAAATAAAGGAAAAAAAGAGAGCATTGTTCAGGGAAAAAACTTTCAGAATTAAAAGCTCAATAAAATTCTTTTGAGCGCGAAAACACGACGTGAGTTCTCGTTTTCACACTGGGGAGGTGGGGGGCAGCTGAAGCCAGTGGATTAGAAGAGAAGCATTTTACTCACCCAAATTTATTAACGGCTCCAGCAGCGTTCAGTGAAGGCTGGGAATGTCCTCTTTGGGCGATAGTCATCCCGAGGTTCCGGGACAGTGCTGGGGTGCCATCCGGTCCCAGGAGAAGACTTCGGGGCTGCTCCTTCAGAGAAGTGGCTAAAGAGGCAAAAATGGAATTGGTACTCAGAAAATGAGGCGTGCACTGCAGCTCGCCTGCTCTCAGCCCTCGCTCGGAATGCGGACGGAGAACTGACAGGATCTTGGATGTCAGGAGCTCATTGTCCAAAAAAACATTCTCATTCCATTTTCTTGAAAAGGAACCACAAAAAGACAGCTCGGGGTGAGCTGGAATCGCATTGCTTCTGCCGCTGCTTTTTGAATTTGTATTCCCCATGCTCGCCACTGGCTGCCCTCAGACCTGGCACAGTAAAGTGGCCCCAGAGATGCTCTGTTTTTATACTACCTGTGATCCTTCTAGAAATGTAAAGCTGCCACTTAACTTACTGTATTGGCTAAATCAGCAGGTCTGAAGTGCAGGAAATTGGTCCCTACTGTGCCCATTTAGTGTGGAAATTGCAAAGTATCTTCTCCTTTAGTAAAACACCAGAACCTACACACAATTATTCACACCCCACCGTATAAGGGCACAGAACATTTCATGGCAAACAAGAAAAATCAGAGATCACAGAAAAAAAACCACAAGTTCTTTGCAATGCTTATTGCTCACAGCGATTTATATCTGCATGCACACACACTGCACATAATAGATACCAGAGCTAAATTTAATTTTAATACTGCAGCTTTTTAATGCTTTTTAAATCTAGACAGACTGTGAACTGGAAAGATATTTGAAACTTTAATCACTATTACACAATACGTGGAAGCCTGTAATAGACTTATAAAAAATGGATACAATTATTTAGTACTAATGTCTGTAATAAATGATAAGGAACGGGAGACAAAATACATCCTTTTAAAAAAGGAACTTCAGGGAAGTCAAAGACGAAGACTCAGCCAGACAATCTTTAGAACTGATCCCTGACAAGGTCCGTAGCTGCCCTTTTTCAAAGAGCTTTTAAGGACATGGGAGTGGGATCTCACGGATCCCTGGCCCCAGGGCTCTGTCACTGCAGGGACAGACCCAGCTCCTCTCCCAGTCCCACCTCCAGGAGGCTGCTCCAGGACCAGGGGCGTGCTGCTGTAGCAGCTCAAGGGGGTCTCCAGTTCCCAGACAAGGCTTATGCATCACTTTTCTAGTAAAAGCACTGGTGTCCACCCAGCCCTAAAAGTTCCCTTTTTTCAGCTTGCCCTTCTTAGTGTACCTTCACTAATAATTCTCTCTCCCACTTCTGCCTTGCTCAGTGAAGCACAGTTAAATCAAGGTATTTGTGGTTCTTGTCATGAAACAGGTTTTTCCACATTTTTTCATATCTCGTGTTCTATACCTGCTTGTCTCTCATTTCATCTTCATTGACAGAAGAATTGTTTTGCAGCTGCAGGGGAGGTTTCATCAATGACATTTAATAGAAATTATATCACCACATATTTTCCTGCTGGAAATACCTTTCCCAAAACCTGTTTGGGTTTGAAACCTCTTGGCTACACACAGAGTACACTGTCAGTCTACAATAAACTGGATAAACTGAGTCCTTTCCATCCCCTCCAAGCCCCAAAAGGAGACAAATTAAATATCTGAAAGATTTGTCCAGTAAGATTTCTTAAACAAAGACTTAATAACCAGTGTCCCTGTGTTTCCATTTGGGAAGGTATTGAAATTATTGGCCATCAAGTTCTCTTTCTGTGCTCCACAAGTCAGGAACATAAAGTTCTGTTACACAAGGATAGGCCAGACCTAAAAATCTCCAGAGGCAAAACAAGAAGAGAGGGATGGGGACATACAACACAGTTTAAAATGAATTTTTCTTTTACATTGAGACAATATCTTGGGGACTTTTTGCTGGGCACTGCAGTCTGCAGGGTTATACTGTGGCTAACAACATACAATGCCCGGGCTATTAGCTGTTCCTTTAATTTCCAGCTTCTGCTTTTGACTAAGGAAAATGAGTACTGTCTGCCTAGCAGAGCCTGCATGGCCCACAAGCCATTTTCTGAGTTCAATTAGCACTGTCTGCACACTGCTGTGCCCCACATCGATCGCTGCTCCCCTCACACAGACCAGCCCGGGTACCACAGAGCTCCTCAGCGACCAGCCCTACAGACAACTTCTCCCATCTTCATTAGCCCTTGCTTCCTATTTTAGTCTCTGCACTTTCTCCGAAATGCATAGATTCTGGGTAAAGAATGCCTTAAATTCCGGGTAAGGCGAGCAGCCACTTATCTCCTTGTAACATTTATCCCCTGTGCTGCCCCTTGGTAAGAATCATTTCATGAAGACATCTCGCAATGCAAATGGTACCTGAAAACACCTGAAATACTCAGTGATGCTCAGACATCCAAGTCAGCTGTGTTTGACACTCACCTTGCAACATCCTGTAAAATTAAAATGCCATTTAATACACCTGTGACTGGGATAGTCTTTTTCCAGGAGAAAAAAGATATTTCAAAGCCTATGCTGCAATACAGATGTTCTTTCTTCTTGTATTTTTTTTCCTTCCAGATCCTTTTTCCTCATTTTGTTTCAACAAAGATTTATGTTCAAACCATTAGTGCTAGCTTGTCTTAGAGATTTCTAGCAACCACTAGCTGCAGGCAAGTTTTAAATAGACAATTATGAAAATCTGATGTAAAACAAAGTTCACAGTTCTAGTCTTTTCAGAGGCCAGAGAATAGACAATCAATGAAAAACGAGCTTATTGATCCCTTTTCACCATGATATTTTGAGGTTACACAGCAAGAAGATATAAAGAAAAATAAAAAGATAAAAAGATAAAAACACACAGGAGATTGCTAGGAGCCTCTAAGCCATTCCCAATAGAAAAAAAAATGAAACCATCTTATTAAAAGAGACCTTCTCTATACTTCAATAACACACCGTGTATAGCCTTTAAAACATATTAAAGAAAAAAAATGCAATCGAACAGATAAGCCTTGAGCACAGAAATCATTCTTTAGTACAAACCTGGGGAAATGCACTGGGGCGAACTTTGTGGAGATCCAGAAGGTCTGTGCTGCAAATCTTTCTGCTATAGGAAAAAATACAATATTCTTACACATCCAGACCAAACTTTCAGTGCAAAATAAATCAGATTTTTCCTATCCTATAGCATTAACTGTAAATGAAGATGTTCACTGAGAATATAAAAAGATTTAACACAATAACAGCTTTGATTTTTTCATGTGTCAGACCAATGACATATAGACATTAGCATTTTGTATTAAGTTCCACAAAGTATAAATCAGGCTGAAATAGAACCAAAACTGAAACTACAACTGAATTAAAGCTATGATAATTAATTTATGAGATGAAAGCAACCCCTTCATGTTGACAGTCTTCACTTACACTTTGCTGCTGTTTAGCTCCTAGCAATACTGACTAAATTAATCCAGCCACTTTCAACCAAAATTCAGACTGTCCATTTCAAATTGCATCTTTGGTAATCTTTGCCAAACTTCGTCCTTCTTGCAACACTAGGATATTAAAAATCATTGAGATACAAGTTATCGAAGATGCAAAGAAATTAAATAAATAATACAGGCTGTAACAAATGGCTTTTGGGGAGCTTCCCTTTGGGGTTCCCATTTGTGACTGAATTCTTCACCCCATTTTGTGCTACCACTCCCTCTCTGCTCTCTTCAGGAGTGGTTTGTCAGGACTGATTCAACCATGAAGTTTTGGGTGGTGGTGAAGAGTGGAAATGAAAGCATCAGAGCAAGTGAATTTTACGGTTTAAAAGGAAAATTCACAACGTCCTGAGATGTTTAAAATTATATATCAAATACCCCACAAGAACATTTCTGCCCTCAGAAGAGTTACATTCTATATCACCAATGGCTGAACAAACTTCCTCTAACCTCTAATAGCTCAGGTCTGAGCTGCTCTGCTCTCTCCTTCCCCCCTCGCAGTACTCCCTAATCTGCTATCAGTCTCTGAAATCATCAGCACTTGCAGGTTAAAACAAACCAAAACTCCCTCAAGTATTATTAGTTATAAGGAAGAGGAAATGATTTTCAAAACCAATACCAGAACAAAAAACCCCAACAGATAGACATCTATGTGAAACAACCTGCGACCTTACATGCAATCACAAGCACCACAGTGACGGAAATAAAAAAAAAACAGCATAGCAAGACCAAGTTCATCACAGTTCCCAAATGAAATCACTTATTCTGCATTTTCCAGCTTAGAAATAACATGCAACTGTTATGACCAAATTCCACTCCACCCCTCATGCTCTTCCATCAGCTTTGAGATGGTAAAACATTCAAAGGTACCATATAATTCAATTATATTCCCAAAAAAAGTGATAAGTTTTAGCTCCAGGACCAGGGGTCCTAGGGTTAGTCACAGTTCTAGGACACAGGCTAAGTAATTCACAGTACAGCAATAAAACCTTTCACTTTATTTTCCCTCCATACATTATCACTAATTGCTATAATAACAAGTTAATAACTACTCGATGCCTTGAAGATGTAGGGCAAGATTCTATACTGATGTAAATTAAACTACTCGCATAAATTAAACTTATTATGTCAAGCCTTGTTATTATAAAAGAACAAATGTTAAAGCCCACCTTGGGTCGGATGCTGCTGCATTCAGTCAGCAAACTCCTGCAGTTCTTGTGGACATTCACTGCACAATCTGAAATGCACACATAAAAAAAGTCTTAATTATTCTTCTTTCCTGTCTAGGGAAAGGATTAATGGCACACAAAGGGTCTTAATTTTGGAAGACGTGCAGAGTAAGCTCAGGTGCTGCAGCAAGCATTCTTGCTGTGCATGTTCTGGTCTTGATTTTATACCAAACCCTCGAGTTTTTTCAGTAAGACTGCAGCACTGAGTGCAATTCACACCAAGAGCCACTCTGGAATGCACAAGCAGTTTTCTGCCCAACCTCCACTCAGAGGAGCACAGCTTTCTTCAGCTTTGCAAAGGCCATTTTCATGTCTCTCCATCCAAAACTGATACCAATCAAGGGGGCAGCAATTCTTTGGCTCCACAGGAATAGCTGCCTTTCTGCACAGACTGTTGCTGGGAGCTGCAGTAACTACAGTAAATTAAAGATCAAAACACTCTCCAGAATCATCAGAGCATTACCAGCACCACAGCATTACCACCCTTCC
Organism: Tichodroma muraria; assembly: GCA_013390105.1. Classification (NCBI taxonomy): domain Eukaryota; kingdom Metazoa; phylum Chordata; class Aves; order Passeriformes; family Sittidae; genus Tichodroma; species Tichodroma muraria. The sequence continues at coordinate 178,643 of WAAG01005082.1, forward strand.
AGCTGCAGAAAGGAATTGTCCTCAGACACAGGAACCAAAGCAGCCCTCTCACCCAAAAGCCGTAAAACTATTAATAGTATAATGAAATACAATCTCTTTTATTTTCCTCCTGATAACTACTTATTGAGAAAACAGGAGGCGAACTGATAGTGCCAAATATTTTCTGCATCTTTTCTGCCCATCTACAAAATAAAATCCTTCATCAAAAGCAAAGCAGGACACCAACAACTCAGTAAAGAACACCAGGATCTGCCTTTTGCCAGACATGCCTGTTGAAAGAGAAATAGAACAAAACTGGAAAGACGAACGCTATATCCGCTAGAGAAAAGCCAGTTTATGTTTAAAGCATAGAGGAAAAACTATTTAAGGTCTTTTCAGAACCACCCCCGCCTGGCGCCAGGACTGGGGATCTGCTTTAGGGCTCCTGGCTAACCTAGAGAGACGCTCACTTGTGTATTCCATAATTTCAGCAAAAGCCAGAGAGCAGGACCAAAATACTCACTTGGCTTTAAACACAAATAAATTAATAAAGATATAAAAACAAGACTGTGAGAAAGACTGAGTGCACAGACCTGCAAGATGCTCACGTGTTATACAACTTCCCCAAGTGTGGGAAATGAAGTGCAGAGTTCTGCTCCCAAGTGCCTGCCACATAAAAAAAAAAACCTCCACAAAAACTATCACCTCCCACTACTTCTCCTATTTGGGATATTCTTACCACTACCACACCCCACGCCACAAACCAAAAGGCACCACATTTAATTTCAAATGTTCGTGCCTCTGCAAATGCACGAGAAAAATATATCAAAATTATCATGTATTAAAACTGTGTAGAGAATAGCAAATATATTCATTATTTCAGCAATGATAAGGCCCCCACCTACCACGAGGGACTGAAGAGCTTGTTAAAAGACATGCCTCAACAACAAACAAGTAGTTGACAATGGAAATCCCTTTTCTCCTGAGACAAAGAAACAAACTGTAGGACAAAAATCACTGCACAAAAGGAAATAGAGAAAATTCTCCATGACGTCAGGCTGGGTTGGCTTCAAGTCCTGCTCACAGATGGGTTCCCTTCAGGGCAGAACAGGCAGCCCGATGGATGTCCAATCTTCCTACAGCCACTGCCCTCCCACATGGTCCTGAAATCCACATAACTCATCTAGAATTCTGTAATATAGTCATCTAGAAACATCAAATTCCAACTAGATATTCATACTCCCCGACATTTACCCATTTTCAGTGATTACATTCAGTAATTCCTTTCCTATCAAGGATTAGTAGGACCAGTTCCACTTGAAAGGCTTGGGTTCCTTGTTAAGGTAATCATAAAAGGGGTCTCACTTAAAAACGTATTTCAATTTTAAAATCATGCCCTTGCTCTGTTAAAGACAACAGCTTGTGGCACTCTCAGTAGGCATTTTTCACTTAATCAGCTGACATATCAAACAGTGCTGTGTATGACTTCCCTCCACTGCTGAAAGGTTCTTTACACAACAGTGGAGAACATACTAGAAAACAGGAAAATGCGACAGAAAAGCTGCAGGAAATTGCAGCTGAATCCAAGGACCTGATTCTCTATGAGACTATTTGAAATGCATTTACTTAATGATTTCGAAGTGGCATTATTTTTGCCCACATAAGAGAAATCTGAAACCTGCCAGAAGAGTGTTTCATAAGCATACTTAATTTTCTAAAACATGCTCCAGCTTCCTCTATTCAACACTTTTGCAGCGTTGAAGGAAGGCCATTCTAATTCAGGGTAAGAAGGAGCTTTTGAACACTAGTGACTGTGGTTTCCTTTTTATGCTTGTAAGATTTCTGCATTTATTCTTATTTCTCTGCATTCTTATTAAGCCTCTGAAAATGTTATCAGAACTGCAGGGGTGTAAAAAAACAGCAAAGAGAAGAATGAGGGACATAAGGGACAGGGGACAGCAAAGAAGGGACAGGAACCCGCACACACGGAGGCTGATGTTTTAAGAGCAGAGATACACTGAATCTCTGAAGGGTTGTTTACAGGTGTAGAGAAATAACAGATTTCTAACACGTATATAGAAATATCAAATTTCTATCTTTTCCAGTCATCCAGAGTAAAGCAGCATCAGTAACCTCAAACTGACAATTTTTTTATTTTTGTTTTTTGCATTTACCATCAGTAGCATTTGGTCTTATTCAGGTCAAGAATTTGGGAAGGTCAAAAAAAAAAAAATAAAAAATAGGACAGTTCCTTCAGCAAGCTCTTTCCAAACCAGAGAGGCACAGAAGATATTCCTGAGAAAGGCAGATACAAAAACTCAGAGGACTGCAGCCAGGTTCTTCCTGGTCTTCTCCTCCCTCAATCACTCTCTGAACAGTGAGATTAATTTGGCAGGGAAAAACAGACCCTCCAAAGGATTTCATCTTGATACAGACTATGCAGAAGGGCTGCAGCTCTGGCCAGTGCTGACAACACCAGACAAAGTGCCAACACACCAAGAAGGTCCAAGGATTTGGGTCACCTCGACTGGATGGGGACAGGAGCACCACTGCTACAGCTGAGGGTACCAGAGCACCTGAACCACACAGCGTGGAAACTGAGCAAACCCACCAGCGTTGTTCCTGGGGGGCTTTAATCAACAGGTTTGGAATTAAGGCTGAGAATTTTGGGAGCATCACATTATCCTAGATCTGTCTACTACAGGGACTGTCACTCATTTGAAGCATTTTGCCGGGGCCTGTGCCAAAGATGACCTAATGAGTGACTAAAGCAAGGGCTACAACCAGCAAAGAAATATTTAAGACTAAAAGGCTCATAAACATCAGAAAAGATCCTGTTCATGACTGAGGGTAATGAATTTACTTTCTGGTATAATAAAAAACCTTCCCTCATTAATGAGATGTTTTCCCAACGGCTCACAGAAAGCAATTTACAACCTAGGAGCATTTTATTGAACAGCACATTACAACACCCAAAAGCATCACCCTGTTCACAGTATGAGAGGGCAACAAACCTGGCTGGAAAGGGGCAGGCAAAGACATTTTTCCCCCAGCTGGAATACCTTCCAGGGGATCAAACACTGCCAATGTCCTATAAATGTCTCCCAGAATTGGATTCCAGGACAAATCTATGACTCACCAGACATTATGAGCACTATGACCCTGACCTTTGGTCTGGAACGTTACTGCCCAATAAAATAACTCTTAAATGCTATTTGTAAACAACAACTCACAGACAAAAATGCTGTGATTAATCTAAAATTCAAGTATTGACTTTCTTTATCTCAAAGATTTTTTTCTGTTTATTTTTTAAATTACAGATTAAAAAAAAAAACACTTTAAAGCAGCTAAGTTCAAACAGGGACAGATTTTAACAGTGGTTCTAATGATACAAGGAGTTCAAGGATATATTCACCACCTGTGAAATCCAACCAGCTCAAGGACAAAATAGCTTCTTTGTAAAATTAGTAATTTTTTTACTGTTTTCAACTGTTCAATGCTTCGGGGATCAAAGAGAATCTGTTCCCTCCTTCCTCACCCTTACACCACACAGGGAACTCCTCCCTCTTGAACCGACAAAGGAAACAACCCTCATATGAATGATTAACACTGAACATAAACTCTGCATTTATACACAGAGATACACAACACAAGAGCCGAGAAATATTCCAAACCACCACAGCATTCCAGAAAAAGCAGAGTGACTGTGATAAAACTTCTCGGGAAAGAGGAGGAGTTTCAGTGGAACACGAGGAAGTTTCTGCATTGGGTAAATCCAGGTCAGGTATCTTAAGGAACTTGGAGCAGATTTAACTTTGTCCTAGTGGCTCCAGTGGTCGGTGTTTACCTGTTTTCTCACTTGTCTAATTGCACAGAGGCAGAAAGCAAAAACTGGAAGGGTGCAGGGAGATGAGATACTTCACATTCTGAAACAGAGACAGTCCATGCCAGAGAGCAACAGCACCAAATTATCAAGTTTCAGCCTCCCTGTTACAGCATTCCTCTGTCTCCAAAACAACCTATAATTACTTGCTCACTGTATCTGCTTTTATTGTCAAAATATCAGCTGGATGAAGCAGAGAGAGGGGTTGTGTGATTCACAGCAGTGCAAATTCCGGTGGCCACAGGGTTTTTCTTTAGGCACAGAACCATATGAACAATAAACAACTGATAGTTCTGGTTTTTAAACAATGCCAAGTAAAATCTGCATGTTATCCTAAAAGAAACAGGAGTCCCAATTCAATCCTCTCACGCTGAACCCTTCCCCCAGTCTACACTACAGAACTGAAGCAGCAACTATGACAATCATAAAAGGTATTTAAAATATTTCATAGGTAAACAGTAGGTGGAACTACAACACACAATGTCCGATAGCTCCTGTTTGAGAGCCATGTTTCGTGGGTCTCTTTTATTTCACCATGCCAAAGAGAAACTATTACTTTTATAAATTTATACAAAAAGGGCCAAATAAAAAAGCCTCCCATAAAACTCTCTTAAGAGGGGAGTGAAAAGGAACTAAGAAGCAGCCCTTTGTTCTCTTGGTGACACCAAATCTCCAAATAATATTCAGAAATTATGCTTATTTATTAGAGCAGCAAAACCAAATACAGCACCAGAAACATTCACAAAGCTGTTTGTTCGAATCACTGCCTGTTTCCCTGCTCCTCCTCCAAAATCCATCACCACTCTTAACTCCTGCTGGCGTTTCCTTTCAGCACACACAAGCAAAGCTGATACCATCTCCCGCTCCCAAGGAGCCAGAGCCGTGGAATATTTAAAATGGGCTAGTCTTCCCAATTGTGGACAAACGGAAGTTTTCACCATTTTCCCCCTAAGGCATTTAAGGTCTCTTCAAGCACGTCCCAGACTTTTCTCGCTGCTGCAGCACCAGTACATACAATGTGTGTAATAACCGAGAGGACGCGATGCGAACTTTAATGATCACAAGGATGCTCAGACTCGAGCTGTGGCATAAAGAGAGCCGGTTTCACACAGGCTACAGCAGCTCGCCTCCCTACCGCACACAGCAACGTTTTTCACTCCTTCCGTAGCCCTTGAAAGAGCTTTCTATTGTAAAGACTGCATCTTTCAAGCTGCGTCCCGTCCTGCAGCTGATACCCTTAGCTGCAAAGGCTGGGACGGCTGTGAACCTGCGGGACTGGGGCAAAGCGAAGATCAACCCGCTGCCGCGGCCAAACGTCGGCACCCCTTGGAGCCGTCTGAGCCCCCGCTGCCCGCACAGGGACCGGGGCCGGGCGGCCCCCGCGCCGCGGGGTCCCGGGGAGGGGGTGCCGGTGCCCGGGGGCTCGCTAGGGCCGGGGGGAGTGGAGCCAGGGGCCGGCGGGCGCGCTGACAGCCCGGTCTCTTACCGGACTCCCCGGGGAGCCGCCGGTTCCCTCTTGGTCCCGGGGACCGCCGCCACAGCAACAGGAAACGCCCCCGTGTCCCGGAAGGAAAAATGGGGACGAGGGTGCGCCTGCGCGCCGCCGCACGGCCGGGCAGGGTCCCGGCGCCTCTGGGACAGCGCAGGGACAGCCTGAGGCCGTGCCTTACCCTCAGGGAGGGCACCCGGACACCATTAGCCCGCGCTTTCCCCTCAGGGAGAGCGCACGAGCACCCGCACGTTCCTTTCAGGGAGGACACAAGGACACCTTTAACCCGTGTTTTCCCCTCAGGGAGGGCACACGGACGCCTTTAACACTTTTCCCTCAAGGAAGGCACTGGCCACTCATGCCCTGCTCTTACCCCTCAGGGTGGGCATGAGCATCCTTAGGCCACAAGCTTCTCTCAAGGAAGGCACACAAACATCCTTAGCCCGTGTTTTCCCTTTAGGAACGCCATGAGCACCCGCAGCCCGTGCCCACTCCCCAGGGAGAGCACACGACCACTCTTAGCCTGCTTCTTCCCTCGGGAAGAGCACATCCAGCCCTGACCCACGCTTTCCCTTCAGGGAAGGCACATGGACACCCTTAGCGTGCGTTTTCCTTCAGGAAGGGTGCGACTACCCACAGCCTCCGTCGTCCTTGAGGGAAGGCACTCCTCAGGGTGGAGCGGCGCCCTCCGCTCCATCCTTTGATCGCCTCGTTCACCTCATGGAGGAGACAGCCGATATAGCTGCTCCTGCCCCTCAGGGGGGGCAGAGCCTCTCATAGCTCTTGCTCTCCCCTCAGGGAGGGCACATGTCTCCCCTGACCTGCCCTTTTCCCTCCGGGAGGGCACACGGTCCTTCCAGCCTCGCACTTTCCATCAAGGAAAGCAGAGCCACCCACAGCCCTCACTTTCCTTCACAGAGGGCACGTGGCCACCCATAGCCTGCTCCTTTCTCCTGCAGGGAGGGCACAGGGCCCCCAATACCCGTCTCCCTCCCAGAGGGTACGAGCATCCTCAGCCTGTGTTTCACCCTCAGGGAGGGCACACGACCATCCATTGCCTCCTCCTTCCTCCTGCAGGGAGGGCATGGCCACTCATAGCCTTCCTGAGGACTTTCCCTCAGGAAGAGCACAGGACCCCCAACCTGCACATTCGCCTCAGGGACACCATGAGCATCCTCAGCCTGCACTTTCCCCTCAGGGAGGACACATGGCTGCCCAGAACCCATGACTTCTCTGAGGGAAGACACATGCCCCCCCACCCGCGTTTTCCCATCAGGGAGGGCACATGGTTCCTCCCCGACTAAAGAGGCCCCTTAACAGATGGGATGTGGCACCCCAGTGACACCTTCAGCATGGCACTTCGTACATGTTTGCATACCGCCTGGGACTTGAAATACATAATTTGTCATTAAAAGCCCAGTGGGATTTGCCATCCCAGCGTGCTGCAGTGTTTATGAACACCCTGTCAAGGCAAGGCTGCAGGCCCTGAGGGCTGGCAGGTCCTGGCTTCCCTATCTGCCCCTCAACAGCGAGTGCCTGCCCAGGCCTTTGTCAGTGACCCCTGCACAGACAAATGACAAGAGCAAAGGGGAATTATCTTCCCTAGCAGGAGATCCATGCATTGACTCATATAACCAGACTGCTTGCTGGAAAAAAACACCTTTTCCCTGACACTGATAAAGTTTGATATACTAGCATGGGGCTGCTGGAGTACTCAGTCCAGGCAGGAAAACTGGGAAGAGTAGACCACCCAATCTCCCCTCCCAATTTCACTCTGAGGATTTACAATACTGATCTAAAGTTTGTCACATTTTAAATCACACATTCCTACTTGCCTGTTGAGCTTGAAAACACAACACACACGATTACAAAACAAACTTCCCTCTCAAAACCCACCCTGCAGCTTTCCCGTGCTGATTTGAAAGAATCTGACACTGTTTGGGCTGGAGATGTGATGAAATCCTGCCATGGGGCCAATGTGATCTCTGGTTTCCACACTCCACCTGTTTAATCAATTTTATTTTTATCTTCATCTCATAATTGCAAGATTTTCCAAAATGTTCCCTTTTGTGCTGCTTCTCTACAGGACTGAGTACACTGAGGTCCCAATTGTTTATTGGGGCCTGTCAGCACTACAAAGAAATGATCATTACATAAAGCAGTTTGGGGGTAAACAGCTGGCTGTCACTTGGTGACTGATTAATCCTTAGGCACTTCAAACTTCGTGCTTTGCTGTAATATAAAAGTAAAGCATTGCAGATTGCCCAACTGCAGCTGTCATGGAGAGAACGTGCTGTGCTTGTGCGGCCTCAGGGCATCGCCACAAAATCAGTGCAAAATCTGGCACAGCAGCCAGCTCCAAGACTCTGTAGCTTAGAGCTAAGGTTTGAACTGCAAAGAAAAGAAGAGTACCAGCTGTCTAATCCCGTGTAATTCTGTAATAGCAAAAGATTTCTTGCTGAATGTGTCTTGGATTCATTGCTGTCCTTATGCATTTGTCAGCCCGAATGTACAAGATCTTGAGGTTTTATCAGGGAATGGAAGGAGCAGCATTTGGAGATGTTCCAGATCAACGTAGTAGTGCCCAGACACAAAAAAGAAAGTGAAAAGCAGAAAAGGAGAAGCACTGAGAATAGGATGTACTTTGGTTTCCTTTTCTAAGCCCTCTCGAGCTGGCTGAGCCAGCTCTGTGTCAGGACACTCAGCTCAGTCAGTGTTTCCTCTGCAACCAGCACTGCAGCTACTTTCACATTTGCTTCAGATCCTGCTCCATTGGCTCAGAAACACCTTAACCCACAGCCCAACACAGCCACTCTGGTTTTGCCTCCGTTTATTTGGACTCCTGTCAGTAATAGTTTATTCCAAGTGGGACTCCCAGTCCATTTATCACTGTCATCATGTTACAGCAGCCAAACCTCCTTTTCCCCCCCAAAATAGAAGATTTTTGGCAGCTGTGCCTCTCTATGGAAATGCAAAGTTCCAGGTTGCCTATTGCTTTTTCAGATTTCTCAGGACTCTGTGTGGGCTGTGAACAGAAATTTCAGGATAGAAAATCAAGTAATTCCTCCTTATCATAAGTCAGAATTATCCTTCACCTATTAGGTTATTGATACTGCACTGGGAATCCAAAAGCAAAACCCTGCAAAGTGCTGAGTGAAAGATGAGTTTCACAAATTTCAGGTCTAAACCAAAAGCTATTCTGCTTCTTGGCCTCTCCTTGGCCATGGGTGGAGGATGTTTGCCTGACAAACTGCAGAAATCCATGTCCTCTCCCTTTCTTGTTGTGAGAAAGGAACCTCTTTCACAATGTGCCTTAAATAAATCCTGGAGACCAGTTGTTACAGCAACCAGTTAGAGATCAGCCACTGCACTGAAGCAGCCAGCAAGGGTCAGCCTAGGACAGGTGGACAGTCCAGCACAGCCTGTATTGTTCAGGAAGATTCATTAAACTGAGCACCTTCTCTTAAAGAAGAGGAGTTTGTCTGAAGCCTGCCAAACTTTGGTTGCAGCTATAGGTTTCCTTGGAAGAGGATGGTCTGACACCCCTGTGGGGTCCTGGGTTCTGTCTTTACCATGAAGTAATAGAAATTGACTGTCAACTAAAGATGTAGAAGAGCCACCTCTACCCCAATGCTCAAGCTCAAGGGAAGCAATCGTTCCATCCGTATTCCACAGCATATCCCTGGCTCGCCTCCATGGCACAGCCTGCTTGGAGAGCTCTCCTCCTGTCAGGGCTTCCCTGGGACTCATCTAACTCTTGTTGCATAAACTCTAGAAGCATGTTTATAAGAGAGGATTAATTTAGGCACAGAACCTTCTCCACCCGTGATAGCAAAGGCCCAAGAGGAGCTTTCTCATTTCCAGGTGAACAATAAACCTGGAGACTCACAGCTCATAGTTTACGAAACAGCAGAGTTTGGGTGGCCACTCTTGTCGAGATCCCTGTGACTGCAATCATTCCTCTTTGTTTTTCATCCCTACCAGGCTCCTAACTGCACATCTGTTAGCTGCAGAGGCTCTCCTGAATCCCTACTCTTGACACACAGCACAGCCTTCTCCCCTGGGAAACTGTGTGGTGTGGGGTGAGGATAGATGGGAGGAATCAGTGCAAGAGAGAAACGAGTTACCATGTACCAGGCTATCCAAGCTGCCCACTTTCTTCACAGCTCGCACACATGTTTCTAGCAGAACAATAGTTTTTTGTTCTGACTTAAATGCAGAATTCCTCTTGCTGTTAGTATTTCTAATAAGAAGAGCTCTCACTCCTCCAGCTCATCACAACCACGGAAGTCACCAGACCTTTTGTATCTACTGGACAGTGAAAAGACCTCAGGCTTGCAATCATTTTCCCATCCTTCCTCCCCCTTCAGCTTATCCCTTTCTTTAACCACCATCTTTTCCTGTGTTTTCCACGAGCCCGTTTTGCCTTGGACCACGTGGTGGTGCTGCAGTTAAAAATACCACGGAGACAACAGCAACAGCAGCGCCTGACCAGCGATGAGCCGAGGGCTGGCCGGGGGCCAAGGCTCGGGGATGGTCAAATGGGAGCTCACGAGGAGAAAACAAAAGGCGCAGCCAAATATCCTCACATCCTGGCAGCAGCCACGGCTCAGGCTGAGTCTGACAGAGCTGCTCACGCTTCTGAAAAGTAGGCCTGCTGCTCCGGCTTCCCGGTGGCCCTGGAGCTTGCTGTTCCAGAGCTCTATCAGGGACTAGTCAGGAGACCACACACTGCTCCGAGCTGCAGTAACGGGAGCTGCTGGTATCAACTACCAGCTCAGCAGCAGCTCACAAAGGTTTCAGCCCAGCATCATCCAAATATAGGCACTCTCAGGCCATCAGCTGTCACACCACAAGTCCCAGCCCAGCTCTCACCACAGACAGGCCATTAATTTTAACGGACATCTCAGAACCCTGCCCAGTTGTTCAGCCTCAGTTCAAGCCACTGCAAAGGGAGCATTACAAACCAAGCTGAGCTGCACTGCCACCTGCGTTAGCCTGGGCAGCCAAGAGCCAAAGGAGATGTCACAGAGTCTCAAACACAAACCAGTGCCTCAGCCACCTTGGAGTTTTTCTCCTGAATGTTCACAAGACAGAACACAGATTCCTCATGGAAGGGCTGGGAAACAAGGTGAAAGTTACCATAACTCATGTCCAGTCCCTGTGTATTGATGATGGACAAGCCATGCTGAGCCACACTCTCATTTCAACAGTTAGCTCCAGCTCCAGATCACAGATCTCCATAGGGCTGTCCAGAGGAGAATCACTCACACTAAATGCCCTCAAGGGTTCCCAAGACCATACAAAGCATGGCTCCATGCTCATGGGTATCAAGGACTGGATCAAGTGGCATGCAGGACTGCAAACAGAGCCTCTGGCTGGGAGATTCCTCACACAGGAATGACAAGGCACAACTCCGCCTCCTCTTGTAATATATAGATTCTCTCTAAATATCTGCAAAGCTCTTATTCAGCTCCCTACTTCCTACTTCTTGCTGTGATGCCTGAAAAATGCTCACTAATAGCCAGCTCTGTGCCCCTTTTCAATTTCCCTCCAGCTGCCCTGAAGGGAAAATATATTTCTCACCACACATGTCTGAGGGCAGTCAGTCCCTTTATGCCCCAGAAAGGTTTTACTGACCTTAAGAGTCTCTGATAGAGCGAGCATTGCTTGAGGGTACAGGGTGGAGAAAGAGACCAATCCTTTAATTTCCAGAATATTTTCTCTGCCCACAGACAATCCCTTGGGAATTAAAACATTCTTCAGTGCCCTGAGTACCTGCCCCAAAGAGGAGGGGCAGGGTTTGTCAGCCAAAGCCATGCCACAGTGGATGCAGCAGGAGCACAGAGCACAGCATGCATGCTGGCAGTACTTAGAGCTGAAAAGCAACAGTCTCACCCATGCATGTCCTGGGAGGCAATATTTGACTTTTTGTTAGTTAATAAAGTTTTGGATGCCCTAGAAATCCCTGTGCTCATGCACAGGGCAGATGCTGAGCTGAGACATCACTGTGGCTGTGAAAAACAGACTAAAAGATCCATCTACACTCAGGCAGCTGGGATATTTGTTCAGGCAAAGCAGAATTTCATGATTAAAAAAAAATATAGTAAAAGAGAAGCTAACCTAGAACCCTCCTTGGGGGAAAGGGGCAGGAAATGGTCAAGTGGCCAAAGAAAATGAGGATAAATTATTGCCAGGCAGGATTCAGAGATCATTTAGACTATTTGGAGAAACAACCAAGCCAGGCCAAGCAGAGTGGCGGGGTAGAGTCGAGCCAGGCAGAGAAGTGAAGCAATCCAAGGGGGCTGGTTTAGGCAGGAGAGCAGCCTGGGCTGGAGGGCAGGCAGGAAACGCAGGCTGGGGCAGAGCCAGGCAGTGACAGCCATACTCACTCAGGCACTGCAGACCACTTTTATTCCCAAGAGGTTTGGCACACAGTGAGCAGCTGGTGCAACTGGAGAAAACCCCTGGCACAAGCTGGTGCCCATTGATATCTTTACACCTCTCTTTTGTCTCCTTTGTCTCTTTCTCCTTCTCTCTCTCCTTGAGCTGCTCTTTGTTCTTACCCTGGAAGAAGAGAGGAACACAGCTCAGTCACAGGCCTTGCACTGCCCACACATTCCTTTCCCCACTGGTACAAACCAGCAGAGAACTGGTGGGCAGCAGATACAGTGGGACAGCAGTGCTTTTCCCAAATGCCTTCCCAAGGCTTGGGCCAGTCCCTCTAGTCTAAGTCCTTTTGTGATGAAGGGCAGGACACACTTGGCTGTCCCTCTGCAGGCTCCTCCTGCCACAAAGAGTGATCCAGGCAGTCACTCAGCCAAGGCACTCTTCTTGCTGTGCACAACAGTGCCAAGGCAGCAAAAGAGCATCCAGAATGTGCCCTGGAGCAAGGAGGGTTGGAATTCAGGGATCACTCAGTCCCACATACTACTACTACTACTTTAGGGATCACAGTGCATCTGCTGACCAACATAGAGGCCTCAGCCATCCAAAAGCAATCCAGCTAACTATTGCCTACTGTCAGATCCCCTTTTCTACTTGAAGAATTTGACAATTCCTTCCACAAATTAACATCTCTCTCTCACCTTATCCTTCTGCCAGGATCCGGTGACTCGGCTCCGCAGGGAGCTCAAACGTCGCATCACCTTTGTGCCTTTCTCTGCTTTATCGCTCTTCCCACTGTCCTCATTTCTGAAAGGAGACCAAAATATCTTAAAAAAGGGGAAATCCACTGACCAAGCCTGGCTTAGGGAGATCATTGATGAAGTTCATTGAAGCATTACTTTAGGACCCCAAGTGTGAGCTTTCCATCTCCTGGAGGATTTGGTCTGGCATCAGCCATGTCATTTATTATTGAGACTTTTGCAAACAAGGAGCCGAACTTTCAAACTATGTGTGCAGGTTTTGTTCAGTGCCACATTCTTGTCTGAACCCCTGGAGATACCAGTGTCCTGCACACAGGATTAGCAGGGCAGTAGAGCTTAGATGGAGGGGACTCGAAGTCAGTCTGCTCTCAGAACACAAAGTGTGTGTCACCTGCTGTCTCACTTACTCATTAGACAGGAACTCAAACCAAGTGAGGTTCTGCTGGGAAGAATCGCTGCCTTCTTGCACACAAGCTCTCTGCTTCACCCTGGGCAGGGAAAAGGCATCAGACATAGCAAAGAACACAAGAGCAGGACTTCGGGGTAAGCTGAAGCAATCATTTTCTGTATGGGGCAGGAACATTTCTAATGTTACCGAGGAGTCACATGAAATGCCCCTTCTCCTTGCAATTCTGCTCTGGTTTCACTGGAATAAATTAGTGATTCTGGTGCCCTGGGGATTTGCCCCTCAAGGGACCAAGTGTCCTTTGCCAGGTGTGTCTTAGGCAGACCTGTGACCGCCCCACATGGCCCTGTCCCAGACAGACTTACCCATGGTAATGTTTCAGTTCCTGAAGTACCTTCTGGACAATTAACCTACCAAGGATAAGGCAAGAGAAAAGCAAGGGATTAGAAAATATCCTTGCACAGACATTCTGTACCCCACAAAGCCTCAGGTGCTGGTTTGTGACCAACTGCTCAGCTGTGCCCCAGCAGAGTGGGATTTCCTTTGCTGTTGCATCCCCAGTAGCTCAGATACACTCAAAAATCTCCCTCATCTCAAACAAGCCAGGACTGACAATACCTACACGTGGTCTGGGGACACGTGGTCCTTCTCCAGCATCTCCAGAGCAGGGGGTTCAACTCCTGGAACACAAAAAGCTCTCAGCAGGGATCCTGGCTTGCCTTTGCAGAGCACCACCTTTCAATCTATGCAACTGGACCCTGTTAATCTTGCTGGGCTCCCACTCTGTCTTGGTTGGTGAGGAAGAAATGCCAGGAGCAGTTAGGGAAGGAGATTCTGCTCTACATTTCTGTGAGGGAAGTGAAGGCTACATCACTTTGCTGTGTTACCCCTCCCCACTCTGTATTAATTTGGTGCTGAGGGTCCTGCTTGCAGTAAGGTCTGCCCCAGAGCCCTTCCCCATGACAGCCAGCCTCCCCTCTGCTTCCCAGGCTCTGAAATCACTACCTTTTCCTTCGGGGCAATCCACACAGATGGGACTTGAGTAGGGAGCGACCAATGCACTGGCCACAGGGATGTTATGTGGCAATGTGTCACTGGGGATGGGCATGTCTGAGCTGAGACTGCACTGCTAGCCAGGGCCAGACTCAGAACCAGCTTGGCCTTGTATTTCAGGAGCTCCTAGGACCATGTGGAAGGGAAAGCAGAGGCTGTCCACACTTCCAGAAGCTACAGCTCCAGTTTTTTTATCTTCTTAAATGCACCTTGAACCCATTTAATGGCATAAAGTCTATACCAACCTTCCACAGCTGGAAGAGAAGTGTTGAAACTGTGAGGTATCTGGGGGGAGGCAATGGTCTCACAGGCTGATGGGACAGACTTGGACCTCAGTCTCTTCCCGTTGCTGACACATTTCTGGAGAAGTAAAAAGTCACAGAAATCTTTGGTGCTTTGTGCACCAGGGGAGCCTCCATCACAGCTGATTCCTCACCCCTTCCCTCTTGTTTTGTAAGGGTTATGATGCAGGATAGCATTAGACCCAGCTGTTTGGTGGCTTCAGGAAGGCAGGAGCAAGTGACACTCATGCCTGAAACCTTAGGCATTTCTCACTTTTACTGGACATGTAGCACCATGATGCAATTGTCCTTTTAATATTAATTGAGTCTGAAGGTATTCCCCAGAGCAAAGCAGTGTGTAACAGGGTGTGTGTGTGTGTGACACTGCTGTCTTCAACTACCTGACAGAAGATAGGGCCAGACTCTTAGAGCTGCAGTGACAAGGACAAGACAACAAGCACAAGGGAAGGGAAATTCCAGCTAAAAATATGGAAAAAGAGAGCTGTATTACAGGCAGTTCCCAGGGCCTTTATCCCACAAGATGGAGCAATTTATCTGAAAAAGCCCATCCTTGCTGAGATCCCTGCAGACCTCCTGGTTCCACGCTGGCATTGAAGGAGTCCAGCCTGCAGCTGACACCTGTGTATGCTGTTTTCTGCACCTCCAGCTTGGCCTGCTGCCCCCGTGCCCAGCCCTCCACACTCACCACCTCCTGCAAGCTGGGGCTGGCCACGAGGTCTGGGTGCAGTGGCTCTATCTCCACTTTGATCACTGTGCCACCCCGGCTGCTGCTCCAGGCTCCCCGTTCCCCTTTGGGCAGCTGAAGGGACACGTGAGGCTGGAGGCAGGACTGGCTCCTCTTCTCCACATCATCCTGCTCTGGATCACTGCCCAGCTCTGTGACATCCAGGCTGAACCTAATCAGGGGACAGGAAGAAGCCTCAGAGCACACCTGAGCAGACCTGACACACTGTGCCAGCATGGCACAGCCCCTGCAATGTCCCTGGCTGGGTGGTCCTAACAAGCTCATGCAACCGGGACAAGGAGGCTCCCCACAGCAGGCACGTGGGAAAGGAAATGACAGGAAGTGTTAGCCTGGACACCAAGTCCTGAGCCTGTTAAAAACAGCTTCTCTGGCTGCCACCAGTGAGTCCCCAGCTTCCCAGTCACCCGGGATGTTTATTGCTGGACGGCTCACACTGATCTCTTAGCAACCCCTGAGACTGTTCAGCCACCCTGGCAGCAGCCTGTCCTGCCTGCCCCAGAGCTGCTGCCCTGTCAGCTGCCATCCAGGAAAGTCCCTCTGGGCATTTAGAAGTGGCAGTTGATGTTGTTTATCACATCACCACTGGGGCATCATGCCATAAATCCTGCTCCCACCAGGGCCCAGCTTTGAGGAAAGAAAAGAATTATTTTCTAGGAAATGGGGGGTGGATGAGCTCCCCCAGTGCCTCACAGTGTCCTGCACACCAAGTGCTGTTGCAGTGACAACAACACAGAAGCAAAATGATGGATAAAGCTCAGTGGAAAATCTTAGTCTCTGCATGGGTTCTGTCTGCAGATCACTGTCACTTCATTCCTGCTGCCACAAGCAGGCTTCAGGAAGCGTTTGCTTAGGGAACAGTGGGGTGTATATCCCTTCCCTGGCCTCCTGCTCACACGTGCTTCATCACCCAGTGAGGGGACAGAACATGTCCCTGACACTGACAGCCACTCCGTGCCACCGTTACTCACGTGCCTGTTACAGCATAAACTGTGAATGATCCATGGCACATGGGACAACAATAGGTCTGAGAACCAAAGACTGAGCTTGATAAAGGACTGCCAAGATTTCAGGCTGAGATAATTTTAGGGTACCGTATAAGGAGGAGAGATAAAAATAGTCTTTGCTGGCTTGCACCTAAATCCCAGTCAGCTGGGAGATCAATACATTTGTCAGCAGGGAAAGCATTCTTGGAGGAACCTGGAGCTCATGGCATTCATGTGGCAGGAGCAGAGGATGGCAGGAATGCCAGGCCTGACTCTGCTCCCAGCCAGAGCTCAGCACTGTGCTAAAAAGACAACCTCCTCTGCAGCCACGTGGAGGGCAGAGGGCTGGAGGACAGCAGAGTGCTTGCAGGCACAGGCCCCACCAAGGCCAACTCACAGGTAAGAAGAAAAAGGATTTGACAGAGCTCTCTTAATCTCTCTTTGATGGGAAAAATTCCCTTTGAGCCAGAGGATGGAGGTCATTGGGGCAACTGATGCTGTTCAAGATTCTCTCCAGACAGAAAAGAGAGATCCTCTTCCTGGCCCAAACACCAGGAAAAGAGGGTCTTCCTACTTCCACGGAGACATTAAAGCCTCTTGCTGCCCTAGCACTTCCTCTTCCACATCCCACCCAACATGAGCAGTGGGTGTCCAGCTGCTCTGGCAGATGCTGACAGGCGAGGGAGACCACCCAGCAGCATCTGGAGCTGCAGGCAGTGTGATATTCTGCCTCACACCTCCATTGCATCATGTACATCAAATATCACTCACAGTCCTGCTGTACCTGCGCCTGCAGTCCACGGGTGACAGAGGGCTCTCCCAGCTGTGCCTCCGGGAGGTGGACATAGATCTCACCAGCGTGGGGAAGGAATCCTGGGCCTCCTGCGGGTCCAGCTCATTGTCTGTCTCTGCAGGATGCTCAGAAGTGCTGGTACCATCATCTGGCATGGCTGCACAGGAGCACAGGTGGCCTTTGTTCAGAAAATGACAGTCAGCCTCGTCGTAACGTACCGAGCAGGAAACAGGATTGGAAAAAGCAACATCCACAGACAGTTTGCTCAGAGCCCTTGGTCTCTCTTCCAACGAGCGCAGGGCAGACACAGTCTGGGATCCTTGTTCTGGCTGTGCTGCCATGTCTGGTGCTGCGTTGGCAGACGGCAGGCTCAGGAGTCCCAGGTCTTTGTAATACTCCGTGCCATGGAGAGCAGAGTCTGAGAGGAGATCCTCCGTGCTGCTGTGCAAGTCTGCTGCTGGCACGTCCAGCTCTGTGGAAGATGAGTCCTCCTGCAAAGGCAGCACAAATCCCATCTGAGAGCCTCACACCAACCCTACAAAGGGGATGCCTCCTGTGCAGAAATTGGGGTGCAGAGCCAGACTTGCAAGTGACTTTCTAATAATCATCCTCCCCTGCTGTCCCTCACAGCAACATAACCTCGTATTCCTTGACAATCTGGATCAGTCCCACTTTCCCCCATTCCTACTCCACCACAAGCCCCTCTGGATACGGTGCTGACCACCCAGTTTGCTGCCCCTGGTCTCTCCTTTGCACAGTGGTAGCAGCAGGAAAGAGAACACTTGCCTTCTCTTCAGCCATGCTGGTGCAGAAGGAATCATCCTCAGCGATCAGGGATGGGAGGAAGCTTTTGGGGGTGGGATACTCCAAGGCAGGGCTGTGGTGGTCAGTGAATTCCCGTAAGCACGGCTTGCAGTCGGACCCTGCAAGACAGAGAAGGTCTCAGCAGGTAACCAGACATCTGGGAGGGATGGAAAACCAGCTGCACACCCACAGGTGACATCAGGCAGCACTGAAATGCTCCTGTCTGCTCTTTCACAGACAGGCAACGCCAGGCAATGTCCAGACCACAGCAGCCTTGATCCTGTAGGAAGCCAGTGCAGTGATTTCCTGCCAGCAGAAACCTCATCCCGGCAGCATGTGCAAAGGGACGGACCAGGCTTGCTCTGTCCCAGCCAGACCCTCATAGGGTGTACTATGCTGCAGAGGCTTTTTCCACAGTAAAAGAATTAAGCACATTTTGATGTCTGTTATTGACATTATGGACCTTGGAATCAGAAATGTAGGAATAAAAATACTGACGGTTTTATTTCCATCCATAAGGAGAAAAGGACTCCTGGGTGGGTAATAAAAGATACTGGGAGGCAAATTGGTGGCTCCAGACAACACTGAATATGCAGAGCAATACTGGGAGCACATAATTCTGGTTCCGGATCACTCCTCTGGATTTTCCCCAGGCAGGAGTGTGAACCTGAGTGTGTGTACACCATCTGACAACTCACTGAGAAACCAAAGGTCTGGGTGTGTTTGTGGTACAATGGATGGTCCAGCTGACTGAAGCACATTCCTGTGGAGCGAGGCACACTGTAAACCTTAGCCACACTCCCTGAACCATCGCATGACTCATGGAGGCTTTTTATTCCTTTGAGACACACACAGCTGAGGCAAAGAGCTGAGGCAAAGGGAAAAAAGCCAGGCTGTTGGCTGAAGCACCGTGGTGGATCTCTGAAGATGCAGAGAACAACAGCAAGAGACTGTAAGCAGCCGTATCTATCCAATGGGAAAAAGCAGCAGGAAACTGCTAGAAACCCATCACACTCCAGGAAAATCAAGCATAAAAACATTAATGTAAGGAAGACATTGTTAAAAAAACGCACTCTTGGAATGCTTGCATCCTGCTGTGGATTATAAAGCTACACAATTCAGCCAGGAGTTGCGTGGTGCCAATTAATAAAAAGGCAGCAAACGTGAGGGAGAGTTTGGAGGTTTGTTCCTTGGATCCTGCTGTACACTGCAGATGCCAGATTTTCTGTTTTAAGGAGCATTTGGTGTGTTCAAATGTCTGTGATGGTTTCAAGTGAAGGACTATAAATAATATAGAAAGAAAACACTTCTGAAGGCACTATTTTAATTAAAGGGTTTCTAGCTACAAGACCAGGGAAAATTTGAAACAGGCTTTCTAGCAAGGCTGTAAAATTTACTTCACATGACATTTTTAATGAATAGACCAATTCTTGCCCAGGATGTCCCTGAGCCACATCTGCAATTAGCAGAGATTTAGTGAGCTATTAAACATCACCTTTTGCTTTCCTCAGTGCACCTGGATTCAGCTTGCAATCAAAAATCAGAATTTTGAAGTGAATACACCCTTGAACCAGCACAGATTTTGACATCAACTAGTAGGAAGCAGCAGCCAAAGCTCTCGGTGGGCCGCGAAAACCACTGAAGCCCCCAAACAGGCTGGGATGATGGCAAAGGTAGAATGGACCCACGGGGAGCAACCAGGAGGTGGAGAGCATCCCAGGGAGGCCAGGACAGATGGCGCACTTCCCCTCATACAAATCCAAGGAAGGAAGAAAAAGGAGATTCCCTGCTCTCACCATCCCTTCAGCAGCAAACCACCCACAGGGAAAGCAGCAAAGCCCTGGGAGGCAGCAGGAGCTGACAAGGGCCGTGGCCTGACAGAGGCCAGAGCCCTGGACTGAAGGTTTAACTAAAACAAGGAGTTTTTCCCTCCCAAGCAGTGTCCAGCTGTCCCGCCAAGGCTACTCTGGGCCTGCACCAAGCTCCTAAAGTGGATCCCTGGAACAGAGTCAGCTCCTCAGAGGCCTGGAAAATATTCCCCGTGCTCTGCCTGTGCCATGCAGGGCTCAGGATTTGGCCAAGGCATAGGCTGCAGTCAACAGACCTGGTCCAGACCCACCAAAGGACTTAAATCCTCCTCGGAGGCTTCAGACACTCGGTTCAACACGCGATAAATCAGAGGCGCCGCGAGCCCAGGGTCGAGGCAGCGGCACACGGGCGGCAGCCCCGGGGACACCATTTTAGGCAATGTGTGAGCACCAGCCACGGCTCTGCCGGGCTCCCACTTCAGAGGCTGCGCTGGCACCGTGCATGGAGCCGGTGCTTGGGCAAGGGGGTGATGGAGGAGCTCACGGGGGAAAACGCCTTCAGGCGTCAGGTTGTGGGATGATGGGCAAGGAAGTTCAAGCATGGAGCACACACAGGAAGGAGGCAGGTCTGGGGGGCTGTGAATATCCCCATATCAATGATCAAGGTGGTTGCCAATGTGTCAGCAAGTGTGGCAAACTCTGGAGCACCTTGAGTCTCCTGTACTCTGCCCTCAAGACTGTCTGGAAGGACTCAGGCTCCAGCATGGTGGCAAGGGGACAGGGAATCTTGGCCCCCCAGGCTCTGGCAGACAGCAGCAGTCACCTTTCTTCAGCTGAAGCTGAAGATGGGATAACAAAATGACACTTTCAAGAACAAATGCTGTTTGCTTTAGGAGAACATTAAGCAGATTAGGTATTGCGGTTGCTTAATTCGTCTCTGGCTGGAAACCATAAAAGGTTATTGCTGCAGGGAGCAGCCTCCTCAGAGGAATTCCCAGGGCAGAGCTGGAGAGGAAGCATCGCTTGCTGGGTTGGGATGGTTCCTGCACTTTGCCAGAGCATCCCACAGGTGAAACATGACGACCCCGGGCTGCCATGTGGGGAGGAAGGAAGCAATGACAGGCACCCACGGCATGTGACAGTCTGGGATGGTCTCAGGGGGTTTGATGCTGTGGGGACAGCAGGATCAGCTAGCTGAGCTGCTCTGGCTCAAGGAAGAAGGCTTCATGCTGTTCTAACTGTGCCCAAGGCCACTGGGATCCCAACAGAGATTTTCATAATTCCAATTCAGACCTCCAACCCTCCCTCGTGTAACTGGCTGTGCTGATTTCCCTCAGACAGGCTGGTCACTGGAGCTGCACCCACAAGTGTCACAGCAGGTGACAGCATCAGAGCAGCCAGCACTGGAACAAGCCCTGCCAGCGGTGTCCTGTCCTCACCTGCCTGTCCCTTGGCTTTGGGGCAGGATGCTGCATGTCCCTGAGTGACCCTGAAGCCAGGCTGGCGCTGGGAGGGGACACGTCAGAGGAAAACATGGATGTGAGCTCTAGCCACACCAGTCACATCCTCCAACATCAAACACTGTCTGCATTCTCACTGGGGGAAGACCACACCAAACGCGGCAGGACAAAGGCACTGGGCAGTTCTGCTCCATGAAACAATCCCAGGAGGAAGGAAAGACGAGAACGTCTGGGCATTTCCCAGCAGTCAGGGACAGAGACTGTTGGAAAACCATGGAGAGCATCCTGGACAAGAAATAAAAATGATTCCATCTTCCCCTGACCCACCCCTGCCCTCCTGGCCCTGCACCAGCTGCCCTTCACGTTTCCTGCTGCAGGGTATCCAGAGCTATAGGGAAAAACCTCTGGAAAGCAAGTGCTGAACTCCCTGTGCCAAGACTGGCTGAAGTGCAGTCCCTCGCCTGGCCTGGGCCCCTTATGGCCAGCGGTGGGGATTGGCTCTGGGCAGGAGCAGGGGAGATAAGCTGTCCCACACTGTAACACACTGTACAGAGCCTTATCACCCCACTGGGGCCGGGCTCTTGGGCACGGAGGGCAGAGGAGCAGGGAGCTGGGACTGTTCTCCTGCTGTCTCTCAGCTGAAGGGTCTCAGCAGGGCTGAGGGGGCTTTGCAGCCCCTCTGATTCCCTCCAAGCCACTGTGCAAGTTTCTGCCGTGGCTCTGGGGGCCACTGAGGAAAGGGCCCACATGGACCAGTGAGGGCCACACTACAGAGCCTCAGTGTGGGAGGGGGGCTGAGTGAGACACAAGCATTTTGTGCCCAAGCTCCAACAGGACAAACTGCTCTGCAAGCACCTGCTGAAGGGAGCTAGCTGTACCCAGGTCCTCTCCAAAGCAGTCAGTGCTTGGGAGCACCGTGAGGCTGACTCATTTGTTAGAGAAATCAGCCCACCTGAGCCTTCCCAGCCAGCCCATAACCCCCCCAGCAGGCATGGCACTGGGGAGGCTGAAGCTGGGTGTCCAGCTGGGGCTTGGGGCTCACCATGAATCAGAGCCTGCAGGACCCCCTGCCTCCTGCTCTGAATTAACCTTCCCTCAGCTGTTCAGTTTGGATCTTGGTCTCCTGCACATCCGCACCAGAAGAGAACTGGGAGTGGTTGGGGAATAATGAAGGAGAAAGAGGAGCAGGAGCTCTGATGCTGCAGGTAAAGGTACCCAAAAGCATCAGCCTGAAGGCAGTGTTTGCTCACAAGGACACAAGTGTCTGGCTCCTCCAGGACTGCAAATGTTCTCCTTTCCGGGGCTCTCACTTCCCTCTTTCCAAGTCACGGCACCGTGTGCAGAAATGAGGCCAGTTCACACCAGTTGCTGCCATTTCCCACCCCTGCTGCTGGACACAGTGGAGCCCAGCCAGGGCCACCCAAACCGCCAGGGCTCTGGACACGGGGCTCTGCTCGTCAGCCCTCACTGAAAAACTGAAGGAATCTTTTCCCCCACATCTGCCCAAACACCAAACTCCGGCCAGGCAGCGTGCAGAGACAGCTGTCTGCAAGCACCGGGACCTACAGCTCACTGCCAGCCACAAAACAAACTTATTACAAAACCAAAAGGCTGATTTAACCCATAACCCAGCTCCTGGAAGCAATTATGTGCCTTGAAAAGAAGACTGAGTGGAAGCAAAAGTGTTAACCACCACTTAAGGCAGTGTCCCCTGCAGGGAGGAGCGGGGGGACACCTCAAAACAAGCTCGCCCCGGGCCCCCGGGGTTCTTTGGTACCTGCTCAGTCCAGGACAAGGTGTCCCTGCCACTGCTCAGCTCCCGCCACATGCTCAGCCCCCTCTCCCCATAGGCCATTACCTCGCTTAAAGGACCATCTCTTCTTCCAGCGCTTGGAAAACGATGGCCAGGAGTGGTTGAGCAGCGAGTCTGACATTTGGGAGCGCCGTGCAAGGTACAGCCCGAGCAGGAGACGCCGGCACGGAGCACGGCAGAGCTCAGCGCGGTCTAAGGCAGCGCTGCAGGCTGCAGCCCAGGGGCTGCCAAGGGGGGAGTGGAGAAGCCAAGTGTTTTGTCAGAAGTATCAGCTGATGGAAGCTGTAGCCAGAGAGAAATTCCTGGTCCCTGGCGTTCCCACCTGTGTGGCAGGTCAGTAACTTCCTGCAGCTGGGCCTGGGGATTAGTGGCCTCGGAGCACACACAGCCCCTGAGTGCTGCTCCAGGCTTGCAGACAGAAACAGAAAACAAGCTGTTAACACATCACAGCCCCCCTGTCCTCTGCCAAAGCCTCCCTGCTCCATTCACGGCTGTGAGCATCACAGACCATCAATTTTCAGGCACTTCTTTTCACCTGGCTAAGAGTCACCTTCACCAAAGGGTCAGAGTTGATACTTACAAGGCTTGATGGCTTTACAAGATGTTTATTAAGGCTCACTATTTGCACTTTTTTCTTATTTTCAAGTGCTGTGGCAGACCCTCTGCAAGGGACTGCAAGTGACCCCATCCATCCACAACATCACCATTGTCCTTGCAGCTCACAGCAGGTCCCAGACCCCTGGCAAGGGCATTTCTCCAAGCCCTCCTCAGCTCTCCCACACAGGGAGGCAGGTGGGAGCAATCTCAAACTGCCCCAAGAGACCCAACTCCCTGCCCTCCAAGCCCACTGCTCCCAGCTGGCACCAGCCCCACAGCCCAGACAGGCTCCAAACTTCGCTCCCAGCCCCTCAATTAGGCTGAAGAAGCCAGGTTTTACCCCAGTGCAGCTGCTGGGCTCTGGGGCTAGACCAAAACTCCTCCCTGCTGTTCAGCTGATGCCTGTGGCCTCACTAAGCAGAGCCTAGCCAGTTTGGGAATGACCACAGGTACCTCCACAGCTTGAAGCCCAGGCTGGGCAGGTGATACACAAAAGCAGGTGTCAAAAAGCATTTTTCTTGCCTGGCCACAAACCCCCAAGTGTCATCTGCCTAGCACAGCCCTATCTACATCCCCTCTGCTTCCATCTCCCTGATAACACCGGGAACCAGCCCTGGAGTGGGTAGTCCAGAGTGGAATTTGGGGGTCCTTGGCATGGACCCCTCTTGTGCACAGCCCAAACCCAGCTGTGGGCAGTGCCAGGGTGTCTTTCATTCAGCTGTGGCGCAGGAGCCAAGAGCAGGACCCAAAGGGTGCCCAGCCAGCCCAGCACTGCCCCAGAGCCCACCATGATGGCACCTGGGGGTTAAATCCTGACCTCATCTCCTCCTCTTCAGACACAGCAGAGCAAAACTCCGTGCAGGCTGAGCCTCCCCAGCCCATGTTTTGCATTGAAGCTCGTGCAGGAGGGAGGCTGCACCAAACCCAGCACTGGGACTTTTGGCTTCAAGACAAGCTGCTTCCTCACAAGGCCTGGAGGAAGGTGAGTGACAACCCCGCTGTTGTGGGATGGAGCTTGTGCAGAGAGCGACTTACCCTCAGGGCTGGAGGCATCTCTGTGGCGGGTTCCTCGTGCTCGCTCAGATCTGCCAGCCCTGGCTTCTTCTCCAGCTGCTGGAGCAGAGCGAGAAGCGGAGCCTCAGCGCGGAAGCAGTGGCCATGAGGGCGGTTTGCTCACGGGGCCGCTGGCTCAACCCTCTCACCGCTTCCCCTTTCCGACGGCACAAACAAACCCCGCTCTGCCATGCTGCAGTTCCCAGCGCAGTGCCCCGGTGCTGCTCGCTGCCACCCTCGCGGGGGTCTGGGCTCCGGAAGGGTCCAGCAAAGCCACCAGGAGGGTTGTGGACCCCGAGGCAGCCGTGCAGGGGCCCTGGGAGCCCTGAAGTCGCGATGGCTGCGAGGAGCAACTATTGCCACAACTGCTTCCTGTTCCCTTCGGAGAAAAACCGCTGCATGTGCCCTGAGAGCCCCGCACGCCCGGCCCAGCCCATGGGCTCCTTGCAGCACGGCTCGTTAGCCTCCTACACACGGCTCCTCTTAACGAGTCCCTGGTCTTTGCTGTCATGGTTTGACCTGGTGGAGCAACAGGGACCCCAAAGCCCAGCAGGTCTGTCTAACGAGGGGTGAAGCGATAGCACAGCACAGGAATGCCTGTACTGACCATATTCACTTGTACAGGAGAGAGAGAAAGATTTCAGCTCCAAGGCGGTGCCCCTGCCCTGCCCTTGGCCATCAGACAGAGCCCCTGGCACGGTCCAGGCTCGGGTTTGTTGGCACAGCCGTTCCCTCCTTCCCAACAAGCCCCGTGGGCTGAGGCACACATGCTCCTCAGCCCAGAACCCCGAGCATTCACCAGCCCCAGCCAAACCCTAATCAGAGCAAGAACCACTCACACTCCAATTACTCAGAGACCGCAGCTTTGGCAGCACTTAGAATAGCAATTACCCTGTGCTCCAGGAAACCACAAGAGCAAAGAGGAATTAAGGTTTAATTTCTCTGAAGTCCACGAGAGCTTGATTAGCATCAGAGATCAGGGCACCTCCTAAACACCAGGCAGCTGCTCTGGCTGATGGGATGGTGAGTTGTCCTTGGCTCAAACAAGGACGAGCTCTTTTCCTCCTGCCACGTGTCTGACACGGCTTGGGGGGTGCTGAAGCTGAGCTGTGCAGGCAGGCTGGAAGAGTGATGAAGGATAATGGCACAAGGACTGTCCGAGCCTCAGCAGCCTCCCCACAGCATCCCAGAGAGCCCAGTGGGAAGCAAATCTCCTGGGACAGCAAGTTCAAATTTTGTGGCTTTGCTTATTTTTGCATTTTAGGATCCCCACAGAACAAGTCTGTGCCAGAAGAAGCAACTCCAAATCATCTTAAAATATCAGTTTGTTTATGATCATTCTCACAGTGAGAGAATTCTGTATAGGCTTAGAAAAAAAATGGCACTGGTGGGGCCTTGAGTGCTCTATCCAGTCCTGGGCCTCTCACTGCAGGACATTGAGGGGCTGGAGGGTGTCCAGAGAAGGGAACAGAGCTGGGGAAGGGGCTGGACAGTTATGAGGGAGCTGGGGGGGCTCAGCCTGGAGAAAAGGAGGCTTAGGGGGATCTTTGAGCTCTGCACAACTCCCTGACAGGAGGGGGCAGCCCTCACCTCGCTGGTGCAGCCGATCAGGAGGCAAATCTTGGCTCTGGTGAAACAAAACCAGGTTTAAGTTAGAAACACCCCCAGAGGGGCCTGGGCAGGAGAGGAGGCTCCGGGTACACACCCGGTTACAGCAGCTCCACCACAGGACACGGGTGGGGCTGATCCTCTGCCTTTGATGCTTTAAAAGCGGCAGCGAGGATCTGTCCTCTGCACCTGGTCCATGCCCAGGAAATAACAGAATTACATCACAGAGCCACAGCTCTCGATGCTCCAGAAGGAATCCTGGCACCAAAGTTCACCCGACGGCATCAGAGGAGCTACCCCAGCGCCCCGAGGTGAGGACAGGGATCACCAGAGCCATCAGGTAGAGAGGAGTTCCCCTGGCTTCACACTACAAGCCTACAGCTGGTTGAGCTGTGGGTTTTGTTTTTTTTCCTTAACACCATTTATTTTGCAGCTTATTCCAAGGTATGAATTTAGTGCTTTCTCCATGGCAAAGCAGCCTTCAGTGCTGCACAGACAGCAGACACAAAATGAACAGTTATTCTTGGATAATTTATTCAGAATTTTAATATAAACAGTTAATTGTTCAATATTCTGACACACAGCAAGGATTCTTTTTTTTTTACTATTCAAAGATTTTCTGTACATGTCACTGCTTGGCTCTTAGATATGAAAACATTGAAAAAATAAATCAAGGGGGAAGTTTTTTCTCTTTTTTCTTTAAAAAAAAAAATCATGGCACATTTGATCCTTTATTTCAAACAAGAGGTATCTGCAGTACTACTTGTATTCTGGAACCTTAAATACGCAGAGGGAAAAGTGGGAGCAGCAAGAATGAACGGGGAAAAAAACCAAAAACCCCAAGACTTCACAGAACATCACCTAACATGTAACTGAAACTATCTGTGGTTTATTTAAGTGAAGCAGAGAGCGTTTGCCTTGGGCTGTGTCGGATGAAGCTGATGCCCAGTTCCCCCATCCTGGGGGTCCTCAAGTACACACCTGTTTTGATACTCCAAGAATAAAATCACTCCCCTAACTAAAGCAAAAGGTTTTCCTGCTTAAATAACACTCTGCCTCTGCAGATTTAAAAGTGGCCTTTCTAGAATTTTCCATCAGTTTTCATGGGACTAGGTTACGGGAAAAGACTTGGAAGTGGGGATGGTAGAAGCGTTGGAATGCTGTTGGGAGAGTCTGGATTTACAGAGCTTTGGTGTCGAGTCCAGCTCGGAGCTCTCAGGCAAAGAGCCCTCAGCTCAAGATTTACTGGTGCTGCTGGGACTGACCAGGGGCTGGGGCTCAGCTAAGCAAAAGCCCACATTTCACCTCCACTGGTGGCTCCTCTTCAGCTGCCAGGACTATTCCAGGTCCTCCCAGCCACCAGACCCTCTTCCCAAGGGATCCTTCTGGGCTGAGAAAGGAAACTGTTTAACACCACCAGCTGGAACACTGGAGTGGGAACAAAACCACTACCAGGAACAGAATTTCTGGCTGATTGCTAATCTGTTGGCAAAAAAATAACAACACCATAGGAGTTAATACTAACTTTATTATACAATATTTAAAAAGTCATTTCTCTACCTGTCCCCTTACAGCTTGCATTGTGCTGCAGTGAATTTGCCCAAACTGCAAGAATAAGTGCTTCCTTCCAAGAAGGACAAGCAAATTCATTTTAAAAAGAAATACACATTTAATGACAGCAGATTTGCTAAAAACGGTAACTTTAGAGTTGCTTTTCAACAGTCAGGTTCCTCCAAATGTCAGCTGGATGATTGGCTTCACTCTTGTGATGCTCCTAACGAGGCTGAACACGTCAAGGCTTTACACCGACACTCACGGACAGAATCCAAGCAGAGGGAACACAGAGCCAAGCAGAAGGTAATAAAAAGGCCAAATTCCATTAAGTTCATACAAATACCAAACTAATCTTATGTTGAATTTCACGAAGTAACTATTTCTTGATTCCAATCCATTCAGCAGTTCCTTTCCCTGGGCCACAGGACACCCTGAGCGGCGGCGGCTCTTTGGGCAAGGCCGGGGTTCCTGCGAGTCCCCGGCTCCGAGAGGATTCACAGGGTTCATCTGCAGTTCCGAGCTCCCTCCAGGCTCTGAGCCGATCCCACACGGATCACGGGAGCACCTGGCATAGCCTTGACAGTAAGGTTTTATGGCACAAAGATATTTTACGTTCTGGCTTGTAAAACAAGGTTCCAGTCTTGGTAGCAGGAAGGGCCCGGGACACCTCAGGGTCCATCTTCGTGTCACAGTGGCTTTGAGAGGGAACTCGACTGCCTCCCTCCCTCCTCTAAAGCAGAGGCTCAGCACCCTTCTCGCTCCTGTCATTTCCTATTTGCCTTCAGCACAGTCAGCTCAGTAACACAAGAAGCGACTTCGAGATTTTTTTTTTCCAAAGAGATACCAACACTACAGCCAACAGACTAAAATTAAGCAAAGTGTCCCATCGCTATAATACAAATTTAGGAGGAAAGAGATAAACTACCCATAAATTAAGAGTACCCTTTAGCAACCTAAAAGCAGCCTCTTCATACCCACACAGCTGCTTTACCATCATTGCTGCAGCGTGGTCTAGTTCCCATCACCTTTCCCAACCCAGTTCTGGCACAGAGTTTATGTCTGAGCTCTTCTATTTTACAACACAATAGAGTATTTACAAGCAGCCAAGACAGACACGTTCCTAACCCAGCAGCCAAGCTTTGCAGCGCTGCGCTGGCCCACGAGAGAAGTTCCAGATTGGCAAGAGCTGTTCAGGAAGTGGCAATCAAGTTTAATGTGGAAACCTTTCTGAGAAACCTCTCCAGCCTCGTACTTCAGACATTTTCTCAGTGAAAGCTCAGCAGAGCTCAGCTTCTTGCTCCTCCTGATTCACCAGAGTGAATTTCTGGCTATGTGGTGGTGCCAGACTGTGCCCAGGAGGCTCCAGCTGCTCCTGGACAGGCTGAGGGGTCTGTCCTGCTGCCCCGTGCTGCAAGTGGGGCATTCTCTGCCCACAAAGGGCAGGAGCCAACCCTCCAACAAATACTAATGCAAGGAAAGAAAGAGCTTCCCACTGCTGGCTGCCCTCCTCCAGCCATCCCACCTGCTCTCCTGCACCAGAGTTTGATTCCTCCTAAGCAGCAGCAGCAGCAGCAGCAGTTGTTGTGCTTCCACTGCAGCTGGGGAATTCTGCCCCATAAGGATGTGCAAAGAGCAGCAGCTCCTCCAAGGAAGGCTCAGCACAGCATCCCTGCCTGGGTTGGGGTCCCTGGCAGCACCCCAGAGGTTTCAATAGCACTTGAGTCTCCACTTGCAGGAATTCTCAGAGCAGGAATCAGTGAGATCCAAGTGAGGCATTTGGGCATCCCAGGGGCAAGGATCTTCCAGCAGCAGAGACCAAGGTGTCGGCTGTGAGCCAAGGAAGGATTTTCCAGCAGTGTGAGCTGGGCTTTGCGGATGATGTTTATTCTTCCTAATTCTACAGCTGAGTGTGATCACAGCCACGAGCAGCAACCACTAGTGTTACTTGTTTTACAGGGGAGAAACATGATACCCTCCCCACTGGTACCACACGCCTTCCCCCTCCCCGGGCACAGGGTAGGAAGGATGAGTAATCTTCACACAGGGCTGGGTACAAACAACTGCTCCGTTCGGTGCAGGGTGAAGGTGACACTGAGTCATGGGAGGGGACTGCCTGTCCATGGAGCAGCACACGCTCCCCGGCTCGGCCATCTGAGTGTTCAAACCATGTGTGCTCACAGGGCCAACCAGTATCAACTGCGTGGAAAAGCCAGACCCAATACAAGGTTCCAATGTTCCTTCAGGTAAAAGTTCTTCAATTCCCACAGCTAAGATTGGAAATGTTATCAAAGCAAGGGTGTGCTGGGAAAGGTTTGTTTCAGGAGGTCGCTGGCAGGACCTTGGGTCACCTGTGTGCAGCGACAAGAGCAGTGACCAAGCCACCCCAAAGCAACCCCAACAGCAAGGGCTGGTCCCAGTCCCTGCTCCACGCTGGCACATGCTGATCCAGGAGGAAGCAGCCTGCTCCTTTTAGGTCATGAGTTCACTAAAGTCTAAACATTTAAATGGCTCTTTTGTTTTATTTTTTTTTTTTTTAAATCACAACAGAACTAAGGGATGAGATCAGATCCAAATTTGTAAATGTTCATTGGCCACTACTGTTCAGATTGGGGATCAACAGTGATGAGCCATTCTCCTTCCCATTCCCTTCATGAATGGTCCCTGGTATTGGAATCAGCTGATACTGATTTTCCCTGATCCACAATAGGTCCAGACCAGAATATTTAAACAGGTTTAGAGGTGCGTAGTATTAAAAAATATCCTTAAGAAACACTGAGGTAGACTGCACCAGAACAGGACAAAAATAATCCCACCACATCCACCTGCCAAGATTTTGCGGATACAAATTTACATGTTCTGTGTGTTTAAGAAAACAAATTGTTTGTTGCTTTTTTTTTTACAGTGTTTTATATATTAAAATAAATAAAAAAATTCTAATAAGAAAAACTTCTCTTCCTTAGAAAAGTGTGAGAATATGTCTTCTTTCCTGCAGTGTAGTATAGAGCTGCTAAACAGTTACAACTTTGTAAAGCAGAAGAAATGTAAACGAGGCCTTTTGAAATCCAAAGGTTCTCACCCATGTCTGGACTGTATTTTCCACCCAAATTTGTGGAGCAGCCTGTACCCTCCACCTGGGCCGACCCGATCAGCCTCCAGCAGCAAAGGGCCCGACAGCTCCCAGTGCTGCCCAGAGTCTGCCATCTCCCCTTTTATGACTCTGGAAATGCTGTTTTGGCCAGAAGCAGCTGGGGGCAGAGGTTCCCAGCACCAGCTGCACCCCCGGGTGTGGGCTCGGAGAGCTCTTCCCTACGGACTGCAGCCCCTCTGCCTCGCTCCCAGCAGCAGCACTGCCCGGGCTGGAGTCACAGCCCAGCCCAGCGTTCCTGCCCTGCCGAGCCAGGGCGCCTCGCTTTCTCCTGGCAGAGAGCACAAAACAGATCTTGGACTTCTCCAGGAGGAGAAGTGAAGGACTGAGCATCTCTCCTGCTGTTCAAGCACCTCCTGCACGACACGGGCCTGCGACATCCATCATCCTCCTTCCCTGCTCCCGCGCTGCTCCCGCCAGCTCCGCGCTGCCAGCCGCGGTTGAGGTTCAGCACTCCCCTCCAACATCAGGTGCCCATCAGCTCTGTCTCTGCAAACAGCAGCACAACAAAGCACGGTCCTGGCGGCGAGCGCTGGCATCCCGACACGCTGCATCCCCGGAGTTCTGCAGCGGGAATCTCGGGGAACACAAGGCTGGAGGCCTGGGAGCAGCAGAGAGGCAGCAAACCACGGTCACCTCCGGCGTGCAGAGCCCAGAGCTTTGTGCTCCCCCTCCAGTGTCCCTTCCTCAGCTCCAGTTCGTGCTCATCCTCTCTCACTGGCTGCATCTGCGGCATGGAAGGCAAAGCGAGGGACATGGGGGCAGAGGAGGGGCAGGACTCGAGGCCAGGATGTTCTGTGTCCTTCAGCTCCCAACACCCAAAACAGGGCTTCGACTGGAGCCAGCTGACTGTGTTGTATAAATCATGAAACTATTACAAAGCCTTGTCAAGTATGAACTGAACATGTGCTTCATCGCTCCTGCAAGGCTAAAATTAGTTCATTCTGAAATCTTTGGACCACTTTAAGACCAAACAATCCCCCAAAACTCTCCCCGCCCCAAAAAGATCATAAACAGTCAATAATTTATATGAAGTTAAAATTTAAACTAAAGACATCTTTAAATATGTTACAACAAACAATATATATACTCAATGCTGTAAGGACAGAAAACTCCATGTCTCAGGTCAGGGGACTCCTACTTCGTTTGGTCTTGAAAGTACCCACAAATCTCAGAGTTCTGCTCATTTAGCTCCCAGCACATTTTCCTCATTTGTTAATGAGAGAAAACCTGCTCCCAAGAGTCCTCAGTATAAAAATAATCTGTTTAGGATTCAGTCCCTCCAGGGAAATGGGGAAAAAAGATAAGTACACACTTCCAAGAAGAGAGTGCTCCTGTGAGAACAGAGAATCATAGAGTATGCTGAGTTGGAAGGGACCCACCAGGATCATCGAATCCAACTCCCGGCCCTGTGCAGGACACCCCGAGAATCCCACCATGTGCCTGAAAGCGCTGTGAGTTGTGTACAAAACCAGAAGTGTCTCTTTTGCTGTAGGGTACATCCCACGTGTTGATACTGCACACACTCACGCACACCCCCACGCACGCACCCCCGGGGTTTCACCCCTTGAAAACAAAGTATGAAAGCAGCAGCTATTGGTCAATCTGAGGATCTGGCGCGTCCGACTGATGTGCTGAATCCTTCAGCTGTAGTGGAGAGCCTGCCTGAAAGCCTGGAATTCTACTGGAAACGCTCCTGTTCCGCGCTGCTGGGCTGGAGCTCAGGCACCAGAGAACTTCACGTCTTCTGCTGGCAAACGCGGATGCTTCTCCTGCAGTTGAACTCACACGGTCGCTTCCTGTTGTGAAACCATGGTTACAGAAGGGACAGCAGCCATGGAAACCTCTTCCATTTATGTTCACAGATAAGTCCACTGACAACCAGTCAACTTGGCAAAAAAAAAAAAAAAAAAATTAATCGTAAGATGATTAAAAATCTGAAGAGTTTGTAGATGTGTGTCATACACTGCGGCAGCAATAACAAGAGTCCTGAGATTTGTGGAGGGGGGAAAAAAGCAGACACAACCCTTGGGCCAAAGAGGAAGTGTTAGGAAGGACTTGACCTGGGCATGGAGAGAATCCGCCCGTTTTTCTTGCCACCGTTCATGTGAGTGTANACGCCTCTGACACCCCAGGTTGCTTGTTCTCTTTCCAGCCTCCACATCTGCCTGTAGATCCTGACACTCCTTTTTCTCTATTTCTGTCTAGATGAAAAATTTTTTCCGATTCCTTCAATTGTTCTTAACTTGGCTGCCGAAGGAAAACAGAGCTGTGGTTCACAGACTCTGTGTGTGTGTGTGTGTGTATGTGTGCACAGGCACTTACAGCCAGGTCATCCTTTTTTAATTAATTCCCTTTTAATTTTAACTCAGCCTAAAAGATAACAAAGCTCCCAAAACTTCAAGGAAAATGGGAGGCTGGGCAGAGGACAGAGGTCCTGTAAACATCCCACCCAAAATAAAGGCTGCAGCAAGAGGTCACGTTATCAGACACCATGGAGAAAGAACTCACAAATACAAATAGAGTTTCAAACTGGAGTTNTTAAAAAAAAAAAACCACAAAAAACAAAAAAAAAAAAAAAAAAAAAAAAAAAAAATTAATCGTAAGATGATTAAAAATCTGAAGAGTTTGTAGATGTGTGTCATACACTGCGGCAGCAATAACAAGAGTCCTGAGATTTGTGGAGGGGGGAAAAAAGCAGACACAACCCTTGGGCCAAAGAGGAAGTGTTAGGAAGGACTTGACCTGGGCATGGAGAGAATCCGCCCGTTTTTCTTGCCACCGTTCATGTGAGTGTAAGGGATGTGCTCCTCGTAGTTGCCCTTGAGGGCCATGGAGGGTCCATTGTCCCTCCCCAGTGCTTTGTCCCTCTGTGAGTACGAGGAGGGGTCGAGGGGAATGCTCTCCATGTTCTCGAAGTCCATCTCATACTCCTCTGTCTCCAGGGGTTTGTTCTCCTCGCTGTAGAAGAAGGAGACCTCGTGGAAGCTGGGGTGCAAGTCCTCCTTCAGCATCTCGATGATCTCAATGAAGGTGGGGCGCATCTTCGGGTTGTACTGCCAGCACATCTGCATCAGGCTGTGCCTGCAGCAGCACAAAGCAGGGTCAGGGCCAGCAGGAACAATCCCACGTGCAGACCAAGGCTGGCACCCATGGCAGACCCCCCCACCCACCCACACTACGCCTCTGACACCCCAGGTTGCTTGTTCTCTTTCCAGCCTCCACATCTGCCTGTAGATCCTGACACTCCTTTTTCTCTATTTCTGTCTAGATGAAAAATTTTTTCCGATTCCTTCAATTGTTCTTAACTTGGCTGCCGAAGGAAAACAGAGCTGTGGTTCACAGACTCTGTGTGTGTGTGTGTGTGTATGTGTGCACAGGCACTTACAGCCAGGTCATCCTTTTTTAATTAATTCCCTTTTAATTTTAACTCAGCCTGAAAGATAACAAAGCTCCCAAAACTTCAAGGAAAATGGGAGGCTGGGCAGAGGACAGAGGTCCTGTAAACATCCCACCCAAAATAAAGGCTGCAGCAAGAGGTCACGTTATCAGACACCATGGAGAAAGAACTCACAAATACAAATAGAGTTTCAAACTGGAGTTAGCAACTGGCCATCAGACAAATGTCCAGCACAGCAGGCTTTTTTCATAGGGATACTCACAAAACATGTTTATTTTATGACTCTAGAAGTGCTGTTTTGGCCAGAAGCAGCTGGGGGAAGAGGCTACCAGAACCAGAGAGTTACCATCTGTGCTCCCTTTTCCAGCCAGAGATGCTTTCCCTCACAACTGCTCCAGTGTGACTCCCCACACAGAATCCCAGGATCACTGAGATTGGAAAAGACCTCCCAAGATCATTGAGTCCAACCTTTGACCCATCCCCACCTTGTCACCCAGCCCAGAGCACTGAGTGCCACGTCCAGTCATTCCTTGGAACACCTCCAGGAATGGGGACCCCAAACCTCCCTGGGCAGCCCCTTCTCTGGATCACTAAGAATGCTTTGGTGGAATTTCTGTGGGAAGTGCCTCACTAAAATCTGTTTTGCACCTTCCCAGTTGAGGAGGGGTTAAGAGGAGCCCCAGGTCAGGCCATCTTTGTTGGCCACACTGCAGGCAAGGAGTGCAGCTGGGCTGCTTGTCCCTGCTTGCCCACTTACAGCCTCTCCGGGCAGTTGTCTGGCTGATCCAGGTATCCTCCATCCATGACAAACTTTAGCACCTGCTCGTTGGAGAGTCCCTGGTACGGCTGCTCTGCCAAGCTGCTTATTTCCCAAAGGACAACACCAAATGACCTAAGGGAGAGAGAAGGCTCCTGGTGAGAACAAAACATCCTGGAGCCCTCCCAGCGACAGAGTTATTTTGGAAAACGCACACTTCAAAAGAACATGACTGTATTTTTATGGAATTGTTTCAAAACAACGGCTTTGTTTTGTCTGTGCTCTGAGCAAGTCGGTTTAAATTATGTGTGCTAAAACAAGGAGCTCCTGAGCTGGAATCCAGCTGGGATTGCAGAGGACAACTTACCACACGTCGGAGTAGGTGGTGAACACCCCATCCTTCAGCGACTCCGGGGCCATCCAGCGCACGGGCAGCAGCCCTTTGCCTCCCTTGCGGTAATAATCCGTCTCGTAGATGTCCCTGGTCATCCCAAAGTCTGAGAGAAGCAATTGGGATGCGTTACATGCCTCTCCCTCCATCCTGCTTTTCCTGTGCAACATCTCCAGATGGATGCTGCCTTCCCCCCACTGCCAAAGCCCAGCCTGCAGTCATCTGTCACCTCGTGATTAATGTTCAAAACATTTCCTTTTTCCTGCATTTTTTCTACAGAGTCACAACAGAGACTCCAGAGTTAAATCTTTTGGTGACAGCTTCTATTCTAAACATTATTTTATTCATCCTCTGTAAGTAAAACAGAGCTCCCTTTGCCTGAAATCCCACTGTCCTGGCTTTAACTCCAGAGAGCTCTGAAAAATCACCACACTGTGGGGTTCCAGGTTATTTTTAAATGTTGTGTTTACTTATTTCTAAAAGGGTTTGGGTTAAAAATTACTTTTACTTTTGGGTTAAATTACTTTTAAAAGCCACATGACCCAATGACAGGATTATCAGCACTGGGTCTGTTGTACCCAACTTCTTCTGTCTTAATTTTCATGGAAGCAAAGACCAGTGAGACAAACCCAGGTAGTTTAGGCTGAAAAGGTAATGAACTTTTAGGACAGAGGTTTGGGAATAGAGAAGGTGAGAAAAGCTGCTCTGGTTCTACAGGAGATGTTGTTTCTCCTGAAGTCCACACAATTCTGTCACAGGGGAGAAGCAGAGGGAAGTGCTGCAATTTCCCAAAGGCAGACAGTGAGAATCACCCGTGTTCGACACATCGGTTTTATCAATTTGCTTTTACAACAAACACGACGCACAGAACGATCTCCTGATCACAGAATGGCCTGGGTTGGAAGGGACCAGCAGTACCCACCCCCGATTTTCACAGTGAAGTCCTCTGCCACCATGCAGTTGCGAGCTGCCAGGTCCCTGTGCACGAACTTCTTGGCGTTCAGGTAGGCCATGCCGTCGGCGATCTCCGCGGCCATCTGGATCATCTCCCTCAGCGTCGGGGGCGGCCGGCCGGGGTTATTCTGCAAGGAAAATCACAGCCACTGAATGGTTTGGGTGAGATGTGACCTTAAAGATCATCCAGTTCCCTGCCATGAGCAGTGGCACCTTCCAACCTGGCCTTGGACACTTCCAGCTTCTCTCGGCAACCTATGCCAGGCCCTCCCTGCCCTCATAGCCAAGAATGTCTTCCCAATATCAAATCAAATCTACCCTCTTTCAGCTTAAAGCCATTAAATAAAGAAGTATTAAACCCTAAACCAAGTCACTCTGTTCCACAACAGACTCGATCTCTCCTGTCTTTACCTCAGCTTCAGGTCTCAAAGAGCGGAGGTAACTTTTCAGATCCCCATGTGCCATCAGCTCCATGACCACCAGAGTAGGTTGTCCCTTGGAGACCACTCCGAGGAGGCGAACCTGGAAAATGAGTGAGAAATTCCCTCGAGGCCGTGTCCAAACGGAGGGGGCAAAGCCAACACCCCTGAAACGGAGCTGAGAACAGCCCCACAAAGCCTTGTCAGGCTGAGAGGTTCAGAAAGAGCAGCAGTGACACGACTTGGGCAGAGCGGGTTCTGTGGAATCCAGCAGGGAAAGACCCCAGCTCTGATGGATCGGCTGCCTCTGCTGCTTTGGCGAGCGGAGGGTCGGGCTCTGAAGGCCCTGCAGAGCTGAGCTGTGTGCTGAGGCACCCAGCACTTACCACATGATGGCAGCTGAAGCCTTTCATCACAGAGGCCTCGTTGAGGAACTCGATGCGCTCGCGCAGGCTGGCGGACTCGTTCACCGTCTTCACGGCCACGCGCGTCTCGGGCTCTCCCTTCACGATGTCCTTGGCGATGCCCTCGTACACCATCCCGAAGGAGCCCTGGCCCAGCTCCCTCAGGAGGGTGATCTTGTCCCGAGGCACCTCCCACTCGTCAGGGACATAAACTGTTGGGCACAGGGGAACAGTTCTGAGCTGAGCATCTTCCGAAAGACGCTCCCGCAGCAGCCTTGGTTAGCGCTGCCACACCACGGCGGGTGAACTCTACAGAAGGACCAGAACACTCCACACAGACAACTCCAACCCCATCCTGCTGCACTGACCGCACGATTACACAAAAAACAAGCCCTGGTTGCTCTCACCATCACTGGCAC
Source organism: Tichodroma muraria (assembly GCA_013390105.1). NCBI lineage: Eukaryota > Metazoa > Chordata > Aves > Passeriformes > Sittidae > Tichodroma > Tichodroma muraria. Next base: position 216,010 of record WAAG01005082.1, read on the forward strand.
TGATGTACTCGGGGTTGGAGGATGCATAAAGGGGTCCCGTTGGTCCTTCGGTTTGCCTGGAAGAGACACAAATTCCTCAGCACTTTGCAGCCTCTGACACCCTCGAGGTGAGGGGCAGTTTGATTAATCCCCAAAGCATGCAGCAAATAAACTATCCCCATATGGCACAAACTGTTTCCTGCACTTCAAATTAATGCTGCAATCACTATGGAAATTAGAAACTAAACAAAAACCGACTCCCAACAAAGCAGCAAAACTTTTGGATGTAAGTTTTAGATATAAGTTTCTGGTGAAAACAAGACAAAATTGCACTCACCTCTTTTTCACAAGCACATAAGCAGCTCCAATAATTCCAGCAATTATTATGGCAAAAATAATTGGAACAATGATAACAGCAATATTTGGCTGAGCATTCACTAGGAGAGAAAGAGAGAGTTGGAGGTATTATACAGGTCCAAAATACAAATTTTTTCCTCAATAAAAATCTCCTCCTTCTATAAATTGGAACAAAGACAAAACTAGAGGCTATTTCAGATCAAAATGTGGGGCTGGTCAGAATGAGGACCAATAAACAAAAGCCGTGTGTTTCCAAGTAATTTCAGGTTCTTGACAACTGATGTATTTGGTAAATATTTCACGACTCCCTGTGCCTCTCCGTGCACTGCTTGCTACACCCCATCCTCCAGAAATAACCCAAGTTTCTGTCAGGGATTAAATGTCGAAAATAAAAGGAACTCACAATAATCAGCCACGTAAAAATAGGTGGGTTCTGTCCAGGAGCCATTTCCAGCCAGGGAGGTGGCCCGGATCCGCACGCTGTAGTTGCCAGGCTGGAGCCCCCGGAGCTTGCAGCCGTTCTCGCTGGCAAAGTGCTTGCGGGACACGCAGAAATGGGCTTCCTGTGGGGACAGGGGCTGTGCCAGGGCCACCCTGCAGCACCCAGGGCTCCCTGAGAGCCCCTGGGGGCTCCCGCAGCACCCAGGGCTCCCTGAGAGCCCCCGGGGGCTCCCGAAGCACCCAGGGCTCCCTGTGAGCTCCTCGAGGCTCCTGCAGCACCCAGGGCTCCCTAAGAGCTCCTCAAGGCTCCTGCAGCACCCAAGACTCCCTGTGGGCTCCTCAAGGCTCCTGAAGCACCCAGGGCTCCCTGAGAGCTCCCAGGGCCATCCTGCAGCACTCAGGGCTCCCTGAGAGCACCCGGGGCTATCCTGCAGCACCCAGGGCTCCCTGAGAGCTCCTCGAGGCTCCTGAAGCACCCAGGACTCTCTGAGAGCTCCCAGGGGCTCCTGCAGCACTCAGGGCTCCTGCAGCACCTCCCTGCCTGGCAAACACACACCCAAGGGCTCTCAGTCTGCTCCAGGTTAGTGGTTTGTGCTGGATTTGTGTTTTGCAAGGCAGGAGATCAGGATACAGAAAGCAAGTGCCATGTGCTGCCTGGTTCTCAGCACTGACACTGGGCCTGCACCGGGGAGTGCCACTTGTCCCCCTGGCACTGACACCAGCCCTGTCCCCAAGAGCTCATGGGCTGCTCAATGCTTTCCTAACCCCTTTAAGCAACTTAAATTTCCCAGAATCACAGAAACACCAAGGTTGGAAGAGTCCTTCAAGGTCATCAAGTCCCAACAACAACCCAGCACCACCATCATCAGCCCTAAAACGTATCCCCAAGTGCCACCTTCAGACCCCTCTTGAACACTTCCAGAGGTGGTGACTCCACCATCTCCTTCATCAACTTACTCCACTGCCTCAGCACTCTTGCAGGGAATTTTTTTTTCCTGGTATCTAATCTGAACCTCCCCAGTGCAACTTAAGGCCTTTTGTCTGAGACACAGCAATGTGGGGTTTCTGTCCTTCTCTGACGGAACATTTCTACAAAAGCACGAACAAAAACATTTCTACATGCAGGAAGTTGGCAAATCAGCTAAACTTGCTGAGAGAACAAGCAGCACAGAAGCAGATTATTTCCTGGTGTCATCCCAGGCTTCCAGAGGAGACAAATTCACCAGTGAAGTTTTGTACTCCATTAGTTCTGCACCAGGAAACCCGACTAGACAGGGCACTGTATGCACAAGGGCTGCCAAATCCTGAAGAGCCCTGGGCTCCCAGGTGGAGCCACTTCTCCAAAGGTGCTGTGAAAGCAGAACCTCTCACCTCTGTCTCCCCAAGCCGCCCGTAGTTCACCTCGTAGAGCACGATGAGGCCGTTGGGCTCCTTTGGCTCCTGCCACTTCAGATGCACAGTGTTCTTTTCCACCAGCTCGTGGGAAACTGGGCCAACGATGTCATCAGCCTTAGCTAGAACCGAGTTCAAGATCAGGTTTAGTTTCATGTCTTTGGGCAAAATTCAAACCTGCCAATACCTCGTCCATCCTCCTTTCCCACCGGGACATAAGCACAGCCCTGGTCTTACATATTGCAGCTGCCTCCCACGGGAAAAGCAGCGTTTTGGGAACAGCCACCAAGCCATGGAAGGGCTCAGGGAGAGAATCACCTTCTGGCATGGTCCTGGCACTGACATAAGCTGCCACGCTGCAGCGGGACTCCTGGGCATCGTGGTTGCAGGCGTGCAGCTCGATGCGGTACCCGGTGAAGTGCCGCAGCCCCGAGATCACCAGCGACTCCTTGGACAGCACTTTCTCAAAAGGTTTCTGCTCCTCTGCACCCTCAGCTCCCGCTGAATTGTTGGGGGAGGATGGGACGGTGGGTAGCACCACGGTGGCGTTTGCCACGGAGCCGAGGTCTCTTCGTTTTCTTGACGGCCTGTTAAACAACACGGGTCACCGCGTTAGCTGTCACAGCCAATGTCAACACACCCAGCTGAAAAGAAAGAGTTAAAATGGAAGAGCTCAGAGTGCCACTGAAAACTCAAACCAAACCCTGATATCTGCAGCGCAACAAAGAAATTCAGGATTATTTTTTTTTTTTTAACCAAGACATGCATCTTCACAAAATTCTGTATCCCCCAGACTCTTCTCCCCGCACAACTGCACACAGGGAGACAAAATAAAAATAAACCAATCCAAGCTTCAAGTATTTGCTTGAGAATTCAAGTTCCCCTGGATCTCTCAGCTGAGTCTAACTTTACCAGGTTGCCTCACAGATGCCTCGGGCAGGGTTGCAATGCTTTGGAGTTCAGCTCCCACCCGCTGCAGCTCCAAGCACATGAGGTCACGCCACGGCCCCGACTCGGTGACCTCAGATGTGCCACATATCCCAAGTGTCACTAACTTGCATCTATAAAGCAAAAGGCCACTCTCCCAGCTCTCTGGAATACATTTGCCACTCTCACCCCTAAGGCTGAACCTCGATGGGTACACAAAGCATTTTAACCTTTTCCCAAGAGATCAAATCTATTAAGTCCTTTTCAAGGCATGCATTTAGAACTCATGATTCTGATTACATATTCATTGTGTGGTTTTGTTAACCAAATGTTGCTCCTCAAGTTATTGCATTTCAGTCTGAAAATCCAATTTTTTTCACTTGTAAAACCAGCACCTGTGCAGTGTGACCATGTCACCTTCCCTGTTTGCACCTGAGTGCCACCAGCCAGCTTTAATGTCAGGTTCTGCCAGCAAATAAACAGAAAAAATTCAATAGAATTAAGAAGCATTTCATTTTCTTGGCCCAAGAAAAAAAAAAAAAGAAAAAAAGAAGGGATCAGTACCAAACCAAAAGTGCTCAATCTAACACTCTTATGTGCTGCCACACATTTGCCATGGGGAATTCCAGGTCAGGAACTAACCAAGGTGGTGAATCAGTAACTGTATTCAATTACACAAAAGGAATTAATGCCAATTGAAATCCAGACCATGTATTTTAAGGGGGTGATGATCTTTTTGTGTGTGTGTGCATGTGCGTGCAGCTATTAAAGGGTACAAAGAGTGACCTGATCTGAACCCACACTTGAGGCATCTCCAGGCTCTAAAAATGTAACAAGCTGTTGAAGCAAATCTTTGCTGCTGAACTGAACTTTCCACTGCCACCTCTTGACTACCAGGCCATGGCCAGCCCCAGCCCCAACAGGGACTGCCCTGACAGGTCTCTGCCACCTTCCCTGCTTCCCTCTGCCTTCCCTGGAGCTGTTTCTCCTCCTACAGCAAAAGCCACCAGCCAAAAAGCAGAGTTTGAGATGTCCTCAAACTAAACACTGGCCTGCACACAACACAACACAAATATTCACGGAGTTGTCATCATCACAGAATGCTTTGGGTGGGAAGGGACCTTCAAGCCCACCCAGTGCCACCCCCTGCCATGGGCAGGGACACCTTCACTATTCCAGGCTGCTCCAAGCCCCCTCCAGCCTGGCCTGGGGCACTGCCAGGGATCCAGGGGCAGCCACAGCTGCTCTGGGAATTCTGTGCCAGGGCCTGCCCACCCTCCCAGCCTATTCATCCACCTGATGACAAAGCAGGATGGCAAACAGCAAGTTCAGCAAGCACATTCCAGTTTTAAGTTTTCTCTTTCTTAATTACTAATTAACTCCTTTTGGAGCTGCTGTTCCCTCCACCTGTGTGGTGGTGTGAGCAGCGTCCCCTCAGGATGGGGCAGAGTTCAGGGACCCAGCTCTGGGTCATGCCACCTCCCTCCTTGGGAAGGATTCCTTATGGTCAAACAGGACCTGGTTTGCATAAAAGCAAAGCTACACCCTCTGTTTATCAAGTGTGAATTCAGCTGATCCTCGTGTTCAAGGGAATTTTGTTTTTCACAAGTAAAACAGTAATTTGGGCACTGATGCAACGCAGAGTAAAATGCAAGAATTCCTTCCTTCCTTCTCAAGTCACAAAAAGTTAAGAAAAGCTTTTGAAGCTGTAAATCCCCAATCTTCCCATATTTATTATCCTGGATTTGCAGCAATTTTCTTGCCAAATTCTCTGTATTTTCAAACATCTGATTCTTCTCAGAGCTGTTCCAGTGCAATTTGCATTGAGGCCATCTCAGCAGCTCCAGGAGTTCCCTGTGAAACCCTCAGGTCCAGGTTCTTCCTGTTCTCACAGGTGACCAGAAGGTGTGAGGGGACTGGAAGTGACACCTCAGCATACACAGTATGGCCTGTACTGGGGGATTCCAAAAATGCCTTTGATACCTGAAGCCAAGCTTTTCCACACCCCTGAAACTACCCCAGGTCAGCTGGCCTGGCAAAAGCGTTTTAGATTTGTCTGTACAATTAATCAAATTGGGAAATGCAGAAGAAAACTATTTTAAAGTGAGTCATCCCTCAGATCTTGCTCCCCAAGAATATTGGGAATGGCACAGATGTGTGTGACTCAGGACAGAGACAGAACTGGGTCTGCTCCTGCTCTTGCTGCAGTGGTGATGGAGGAACACCTGGAATGACACCCTGAACAGCAGCCACTGGGCTCCCCTCTGCCTCTCAGGGCTTTTTCTGCAATCTTTTCCTGCTTCCCACAGAATCATGGAGGCGTGAGGCTGGAAGGCACCTCTGGGGATTGTCTGATCCGAGCCCCTGGCCCAAAGCAGGGGCAGCTGGAGCAGGTGGCTCAGGACCATGTTGGAGACTCCACACGTGTCTGGGCAGCCTGTGCCAGGGTGTAACCAGCCCTGAGCTCCAATCTGTGCAGAACTCCCCCAAAGTGAGAGCAAACACAAGAAAGAAGAAACAAAGCGTCAGCTTCTGAGGGCCACTTTGTTCAGCTCTGAAGGGGACCTGGTGTGAGACACTGCCAGCTCTGCCTGGGCAGAGGAACATTCCTGAACTTCTAGTTTGGCTTTTTGTCACTGCCAGAGAAAACTGACCCTCAGGAGTTGTGACAGTGGCTCCTGGAGTGGGTAATCAACATGCCCAGGGGGAAGGAACTGTGATTTCCAGAGGGGTGAGATCAGCCCCGGACTAAAGCTGGATCCTGCCCAGGGATCAGATCACTGGGAACAGCGCAGGAGGGGAGAAATGGCACATGGAAAACAAGGAGACATCAGGGAGAAACTGCTGTGATTCTGCTCCCCTGGCATCTCGTGTTCCCTGCTGGCCTCATCCCTGACATTCCTCCCGTGACTGGCAAGTTCCTTCTCTCCAGGAGGGGCCACACAGCACCTCGGGAGAGGTCACTGAACTCTTGGAGCCACGAAAAAAGCACCTGAAGTAAACCACACTCCCTGCTCTCTGCCAGGCTCTGTGAGCAGGTGATAGCACAGTATTCACAGGAAAAAGAATTCTGATTTATGTGGTGACAGCCTGGAGCCTGCCAGGGAAGACAAGCAGGGCATGTGGCAGCAGGGAGGTCTCTTCACCACTGGCTTGTTTTAGACGATTAGTTGGCCATGGGATGTGGGGATTTCTTCCTCAGGAGGCTGACATGGTGGCACATCCTGGTGATTGGTTTCTTCCTAAAATACATACCCCAGAAACTGGCCTGAGAAGCACCCTGGGCTGGCTGCACAATAAAACTGTGGGGGAAGGGGGAGAGATAGAGGAAAAAATTAAAAGGAATCAGACTTGTGAGAATTGTCTGCCTACATCAGGAGGAGTTTGGCTTTTGCACATGGTTCTCCTCTGCTTTGGAATATGTCATGTCCTGGCATCCTCTGGCACACTGGAGCTCATCCTGATGGGCACCAGCACCCAGGGGACAGGGGACAGCAAAAGGAGGGGTCCAGCCCAAACTTCCAGGTGAGGACTGCAGGCACCAGGGCAGGGAACACCAGGGATGCTTAAAGAGGGAAAATGCTCAGTGCAGTGACCCAGCTTTTGTCAGGCAGCTGCAAATGCAGGTTTGTTGGCTGAGGGCAGCAAGCAGAGAATAAATTTAGAGCACAAAACGCATGGCAGGGAAGAGGGTAAATCACCACAGATTCCACCCTGGTCCCCAGCACTTCCTCCCCGAGCTGCAGATGAAGTGTGAAGACATTCAACACCACTTAATGTGACACCAAGTGTGCCACTCAAAACAGGACACTCACCACCCACGGCACTCACATTCCTCATGGTACTGGAGGTATTTCCCACACTAAGTGAAGGGAGACCACAAATACCACGCTGAAGGACGAGGCTGTGGCCTGGTAAACTGCCCTTTTCCTTTCTTTTCAACTCAATGAAAAACTTGACCACAAAATTTCAAGACAGGAAAAGAAAATCGCTATTTTTGGCATCATCTGATGCCAGAGGAGCTGCAGGCTGTTTGTTAAGGATTCTCACTTTATTCTTGAGCTGAGGAGAATTCAGGCACAGGAAATGAAAGCAGGATCTTCCCAATCTGCAGGAACATCCATGGTAGGTGCTCAGCTCTCCCCATTCCAACACCCATATCCAGCTGGACTAGACAGGCTCTAGACTAGACATGGAAGCCTGGCAATGTGGCTGTGTCCAACCTGGTATTTTTATTTAATCCTCAATTACATTTCCCCTCCCCCTGACCCCTGGACAGTCCTGTTTGATGCTCTCACCTGGGCACAAAAACCTCATTGTGGAGATAATTCTCGAAGGTCTTGCGGAAAGCAGACTCCTCCAGCTCCTTCTGGATCTGGGAGTCTGTTTTAGGACAGGAACAACATTCCCCACTGACATCCTCAGCTTCACTCTGATTATACTTCTGGGGGTCTTCGGATTCAAAAGGAGGAGACCACGTCCTTGAAGGCAGCTTTAACCCTGGGGACAAAACAGTTTTAGTGTCACTCGTGCCTGTCTTGCCAGAAGATATTTGATCCTACAAAAAGATCCCAAACCAGTGTACACAGGATTCATGGAATGTTTGGGCATCCCATAGTTCACATCCAGGACTGAGCAGTTCCCTCTTTTCTGACAGGCCTTAAATTCAAAAATGCTGGTATTGAAATGCTGCTTTATCCTAGTTCAGGTAACACAGAGCAACAGGTGAGATTTTGGAAGTCCTCAGTGAAACTCTGTGTTCTCAAGGAATTCTAAACCAGGCACCGGCTGCCTTCAAAAATTAACCTGGCCCTGAGCTCCAGCAGCACTGAAATTTTTAACTTTACTATCTCCATTGCTGCTATTAAACTTATAATTCAGTTTAAAAAGGAGCAAGGGCAGAAGGGAGATCCCCAAAGGAAAAAAAAACATGTGATTACTTTGTAAAAAATGGTTTTAGACCTTTTGAACATACCTTGGCAGCAGCACCTAATGTAACAGAACAGGAAGGTTGTGACAGAACAGAACAGGAAGTTCTGACAGATTCAGGACAGAGCTGATTCCAGAACAGTCCTGAATCCAGCAGAAATGGGCCCCCAGAGCACCTCCAAGGCAAAACCCCCAGGCAGTTCTGGGAGAGACCGAAGGAAAGGCCTGGAGGGAGAAGCACCCACTCACCTTTCAGGCAGTAATCGAGTTCATAGAGCTCACTGTCCTCTGCCTGCTGCTGCCAGTACACCAGGTAGTGTGTGATGTTCCCGTTGGGCTCCGAGGGCGGCTTCCACTTGAGGATGATTTGGGATGAGGAGTTGGAGACGGATATGGGATCCAACGGGACCGACGGAACTGCGTGGGTGGGGAAGACACAGAGGTCACTGCACTGCCCTGCAGAGCCTGCAAAGCAGGGACCAGCACAGGCAGATCTCCATTTCTACGGGAATCAACCTTCCCCTGGCACCCAGCGGGCTCCTCCAGGCTGGGCTGGATGATCCTGGAGGTCTCTTCCAGCCTTAATGATTCTTACACGAGGCCAGACAAACGGGATAGATTCCATCGGCACCACCCGGAATCACACCCCTGGTTTAGGAATTCCCTCCTACCAAAGCAGGGCAGTGGGAAGTTTCCTGGATACAGCACTAGCACAACCCCCAGGCAGAATTACTTAGGCCTGGTTTTACCCCGGGAATGTGCTGCACTGACCCGTGGCGTTGGTCTGCACGTAGATGATCTCGCTCTTGGCGCCGTACGTCCGCCGCTCGTCGGAGAAGGTGACCAGGGTTTTCACAAACACTGCATATTGTGTCCAGGGCTTCAGGCCCCTCAGGAGCCAGCCTGGCTGGGCCTGGGCTTTGGGCTCGTTTGAGCGTGGTGGGGGGTCAACATCCACAACTGTCCAGCTGTTGGAGCCACAGGCGTCCTGGCCATCGAACTCCGTCACGTTTTGGTAGGGACTTGAGGAAAAACAAGGCTCCAATTAACAGAATCCTCAATCAGGCTCTTAAAAACATTTCTTAAGACACACTGGAAGTTATCACCCTTTACTTCTGAGAAAGTAAAATTATCTCATTGTATTTGTTCTGAAAGGGAGGCATTGGGAGCTTTGTTACCTGGGCCCCCAACAGCATCACAGAGCAGGATCTGTGCCACACATGACACCAACAACTCAATCCAGACTGATTATTGTCAGCTTTATGAAAATCAGCTTGGTTACCTTGATTCTGAAAGAATCTTTCCCACCTCAAAGGGGCTAAAACCCTCAGCACCCCACGGAGATAGAAGGGAGATGAGGAACTCCATGGTTTGAGCATGTGTGTCTACAACAGCAGGAATAACTAAAGTCTGGATTGTTCCTAAATGAGGAATTTTGACTGTGCACAAGTCAGGGATCTTGATGAACACTTTTATAGAAGGGTATCACTGGAAGCTTTAGTGTAGGAGCCACAAAATCAGAGACTAAACAGCTTTGCCTACAGCAAAAACATCCAGCAGGTTTAACATCCACCTTTCAATGCCAGCTGCTGCTGGTGGCAGCCAAGCAAGGCCACTGATCTGTGACCTGAAGGGATCACTTACGCCTCCTTGTAGAACAGCATAAACCCCAGGAGGTCACGGAAATCAGGGGGCCAGTAGGGCTCCCACTTCAGCAGGATCTTGTCGTGAGAAGTCCTAATGGAAGAAAATTTCAGCAGCTCGTTTTCACCTGTAACAAGTGAGAAGTGACAATAGTTTTACTAATGCTGAAAAATGAAGCATTTTGTTTTCAGTTATCTTAGAAGTTTAAGATAAATGTGAGGATGTTGGCATTGAGAAGAGTTGCCCAGTAAAACCCTGTCTTACTTGGCAGCCATTCCTACCTCAGATCAGTGGCTGGTATCGATGACCTCCTAAGGCCTTGAATTTTTCTATGATTTCATGAAAATGACTCTGTAGAAGAGCTGAACTAAATTCTAAAAAGTGGGAAATCTAAAGGTGACACATTTCACAATTTACGATGACCTGCACAGCTGAACCCAGCAACAGGGTTTGCACAGAAGGCAAGAGGCCACAAAAACAAAGCAGAAGAATTTCCAGCCTTGCCCAGGAGAAGTGAGGTCCCTCTGCAAACAGGAGGGTGTTTGCAGGAGGATGGAGCTCAAGAGACATGACATGACATGTTTTGTGCCCCCAGCCCAAGTGGCTCTGACTGAATTTGCTATTCCTGCAGTAGCTGCAACAAGAGGAAGAACATTCATTTCACTGGCACCACATCCAGAACAAACAGGGGCTTTTTTTTCCCCCCCCCTTTCTATTTTCTTTATAGTAAACAGGATGCTGCTAATGTGAAAGCTGGGCTTGAAATGTAAAAGCAAACAAAAAGCCAAACAACCTGGCAAGCTGTGGTTTGAGGTGAGGGTGGCACAGACACCAGCTCAGCAGGGTGAGGGTAAAGCTGGCAAAGAGAAATGCAACAGTCTCCTCCAGCTGCCTTCACACCAAACACCAGCCCAGGAACTGCTCACAGCCACAGGCAGAGCTGGATCTGCTCAAATCCAGGTTCATCCCCAGTGCGGGAAGAGCTTTCCAGTGTCCCATGGGAGGTGATGAACTTTACAGACAGCTGATTCCTTGTGCTCCTTCCCTCTGCCCAGGCTGGAGCTGTGGTGCCCCAGAGGCCCCGTGTGTGTTTTTCACTGGTCCTGCCAGTTTTCAGGTCACAGCCATTGCATTCCCTTCTCCCACTGTGCTGGCCCTTGCTGCCTGTGTTGATATGTGGGAAACCAGACCAGGAAACTGAGTCAACTGAAAGACCTTCAGGACTTTTTAGGTCTGTTCACAAACAGCTGCATCAACAAGGGGCAACGAGGACAGGACCGGAGACCACAGAATCCTGGAACGTTTTGGGTGGGAAAGGACCTTGGGCTCTTCTGGCAGTGCTGTCCCCAGAATCAGAGGGACAGTGATGACCCAAGCTGCCCTGCAGGTTGTGAGCCAGGATCTGAAATCCCAGTTCAGTCAGCGCTGGGCTTTTTGGTGGCAATACCTGCCCAAGCATCTCCTGGGATCACAACACAACTGCTGGAATACTGCACGGAAGGGTCACTGCCTCTGTCCCCACGTCATCTGTCCTTCACAGAATATCCTGAGTTGCAAGGGGCCCATGACCACCTGCACATGCTCCTGTTCCTGTGTGCAGGTGAATCTCTGTGGGGCTGAGCAACGAATCAGAGCAGAGATGCCACCAGCTCAGAACAAAGCTGGGTTTTTCCTACCCCTGATTATTTCCACAATCTGGTTCACCACACAGCCCTGGAACAAATAGGGAAAGGGGATTGTTGGTGGCACAGAAAGAGAACAAACAGCAGGACTGAGGGTGCAGAAGGACTGCATTTATTGCAGTATTCCTGCCAAAATAAGTGTCTGCAGAACCCCATCTTCAGTAGCACAGCTTCAGCAAGAGCATAAAGCCACCCCTGTGCTGTTTGCTGACACAGGTGCTGTCTGACCACTGCTCCTGAAGAAAGCTGTTGGGTGAAAAACCTCAGAGAGGCATTGCAAAAATTGTTGGAAAATTTTCTCTGCCTGTTGTCATGGCAATTGCCTCACGTGGCCGCAGGGATGGGTGGAAATCCCATTTCTCCCGTGTTTATTCCGTGTCGCCTCATGACATGGGAAAAGCAGATTATGACTATTAATCAGGTACTCAGCAGTAACACGAAGTCCCAGCCTGGGCCGAGGTTACATTGTGCTAAACTCTTCAAAAAAGACACAATAAATACACTCCCAGCCCCAAAACCCTCCCAGGGTTTTGTGGGACCAAGGCTGCCCGAGGGAGATCTCGTGGGGACTTTTACTCGTGGCACAGTGACAGTGTCACTGAGTGCACAGGCTAGGGGCACATCTGCTGCTTTACCAAAGGGACGAGGACATGAAAAAACATCCTGGGCTGGGCTGGGAGAAAGAGGAGTATGAGGAGAGCAAGGCAGAGGGAGAGGAAAGAGAAGCAAGGCTGCCTTCTGAGACTCTTACACGAGGCTTGATCCCCGTTGGTCTTCAGGGCTATGTCATTCCTCTCCTGACGCCCCTTAGTCCCGGAGATCTCTTCCATCTTGTGGATTTCGGACAAGCACAGCTTGGGATTGTAATGGAAGAAGAGTTTGCCCCGTGCAATAGTGAGGTTGTGTTTGCTCCAGTCCCAGAGCTGGCGAAGATTCTGGTTGTCCAAGGCATAAAAAGAATAGTTCCTGAAAGCAGAAAAATGAAAACACGGGTTGGGAGGAGATGCATGAAAACTCTTTTTGCATTAATCCAGACACCAAAGAAAAATTAATGTAAATTGTCTGCCCTGGTAGGGCACAAGCCACAGGCAGAGGAACATTTAAAATAACTTGGGGATTGTTTCCCAATACAAATCACCCTGATAGAACTGGCACTCCTTGTACTTCAAAGCGTTCAAACAGAGCATCTTTAGAGGGAACTCACCCAGCTTCGAGTGTCTCTCCTCTAATCAGATGGAGTTTCCGAAAAAAAGAAAGAGAAACCAAGGCATAAGAGCGGCGAATTTTTAGGTAACCTGAGATTTCTTCTATCAAGCCAAGGTTCGCTTCCAGCTCAGCTGCTATGTTATCTACAGAGAGGAAAACATTGGGAAGAGTTTTCTGGTATCACAGAGAGAAACACCCACATCGGAGCCCAAACATATTAAACAGCTGCTTTAAGTTAATTCATAAGAACTCGCAAAAATCAATTAACAAAAACCGTCAAACGAAAGCCTTTGCTTTGTGCTGACTTCTCTGGGTCCCCCTAAGGCTGAGGGTGGCCTCGGGCAAGGGAAGGGCCCCAGCCCGGCGCAGCGCCCGTTTCCCTGGCTGCCAGCCTGCGCTGCCCACTCCCAGCCGTGCCCACTTACTTCCCCCGCGGATGTTGATGACCAGGCTGCCATTCACCACCGTGCAGCCCCGCAGCTCCTGCGCCGACGTCACCGAGTCGATCGTCTTCTCCTTGCCGAAGTCACACACCTTGGGGCAGGGCCCCGCGCAGGGCGTGCAGTGCAGGCTGCAAAACAGCAGAGCAGGGGTGCAGGGGTGAGGCGGGGCGGCCCCAGCAACGCCCAAAGGCAGAGCTCCAGATGAACCTGAAGCGGCGATGCGCCGTGGGGGTTCGCTCGCGGCGAGCAGCGCTCAGGAGCTCCAAAGAGTCACAGAATCATGGAATGGTTTGGGCTGGAAGGGACCTTAAAGCTCATCCCATTCCAGCCCCTTTCCACACCTTCCGCTGGACCAGGTGTGGATGCTCCAAGATGCTCCAAGATGCTCCAAGCCCCATCCAACCCGGCCTTGAAAATAACTGCTGATAAATTTAAATGGTTTTAAATTGTCACTTCCACACCTCAAACGTGAATCATTCCATCCCTTCCTACACAACAAAATGAAGTGACCCGAATTATTGTGAAGAGGAAACTGGCCACGTTGCTGCCCAGTGGTCTCCATCCCAGGGGTTTCAAGACAACAAACCCCAGCCTAGTATTCATCTCAAGATCATTAACCAAACGTGTAATTGATGAGTGGAGAGCTGGCCCTTCATCAGGGAATCCTCTGATTGAGGACTGCACACAATGTAGCTTTAAAAAAGGCAAGAATGTGCTTTGTGCTCTGGGGAAATACTGCTTAAATAGCACGAGCTGATGGCTTGCCCTGGTCACACCACCACGAGAATGTGTTCCCAGCTAGTTCAGAGAAAGAATTCCTCTAGGAAAAGCAGGGAGCAGAGCTGTGAGGTCCCACTGGCAGCAGCCTGGAACAGCACAGGAGAGGTGAAGCCACGGGGCTGTTGCACAAGCAGCACAGCTACTTTGGGGGCTGCTTGTTCATTCTTTGGAAAAGCAAAACAGGAAATGGCATAAAAAGTCCTGTTAAGAGTGAATTCCCTGAAATTATTACAGCAGGAGCAAATACATGTGAGCACAAAGTGACCAATATTCATAGGAAATCTGACTCACCACAATATAGAACGGTATTGTGGGACAAACAACCAAGTTTTCAGTGATAAACAGCTCAGCAACATAAATTATTTAATTCCTTTGTCAAAACCCCCTGGGAATAGACAGAATGGCTGTTCCCTGCTTTGATTCGTGCTACACTTGTTTGTTACATTGTGCGTTTATGTCTGGCACAGCTTGAACCTGCTCAATGAAAGTAATTACAGGGATGAGGGACAGATATTCTGAGAAAGAGCACTCCGAGGACGCTGCGCTCTCCTCATTAGCCACGACCTCTCCCTGTTGTGCTTTTCCAGCCCGGCTCCCTGGCCTGAGGCTGCTCCAGAGGGGAGGGAGGCAGGGCTGCTAAAGCTTCTCCACTGACCTCCTCCTCCTCCCACGCCGTTACACAGAGACCCTTCCAGCTTGCAGATGCTCTTCCTTGTCCTCCCTCCATCCCCCTTTTCCACTTTTTCCAAGCTTGAGAGGAAGCAAGGGAAGTCAAGGGTACCAGCCCATGGCAGGGAGAGCTTTTAATGGCTTGAATTAGCAAGGTATTAGTTTGTAAATCATATTAAAGCAGACCAGGTGATCCCCGCAATGCCGGAAACTCCTCCTGGTCTTGACACAGCACTCAAACCCCGCGCCCAAGGGGGAGGGGAGCCCAGGCCAGCCCCCCCAGCTGTGTCCCCTGCAGGTACTCACTTGCTGGAGTTCATGATGTAGCCCGAGGGACACTCGTGCACACACTCGTTGTTGTGGATGACGTGGCACCCCGACTCCCGGGCGTTCTTGCACTTGTTGTGCAGCTCCTGGCAGAAGCTGAAGGTGACGCAGCGCCAGCCCTCGAAGCGGTAGTGCCCGGGGGGGCAGTTGTCCACGCACCTGCCGTCCAGGTAGAAGTTGCGGCAGGCCACGCACTTGTCGGGGTTGTTGGGCTCCGTGCAGTCCCCCAGGCACTCGCTGTGGCAGCACTGCCCGTCCTCGGTGCAGCCCTGAGACTTGCAGGCAGGGGGACAGACTGCCGGGGAAAACACCGAAGGCAGGTGAGTGCCACGGGAGAGCCTGGCCACGTGTGTGTGACCCTGAGAGCTTACGAGCTGTGACACCTGGTCCTGCTTGCCTCGGGGGCTGCCTCTGCGAAGGGGCAACCGTGGAGCGCAGGCATCTGCCCCATCTCCCCTGGTCAGGGCAAATTCTGCCCCATCTCCACTGGTCAGGGCAAATTCTGACCCATCTCCCCTGGTCAGGGCAAATTCTGCCCCATCTCCACTGGTCAGTGCAAATTCTACCCCATCTTCAATGGTCAGGGCAAATTCTGCCTCATCTCCCCTGGTCAGTGCAAATTCTGCCCCATCTCCACCTTCCAGTGTAAATTCTGCCACATTTTAAGAATGTTTTTGAGGAGTCTCATCATTCATCCTCACAACTCATCAATGCTCATCTTCAAAAGAAGAAAACTGAGTTTTCCTGCTCCCTTGGTCCGGCACTAAGAGGCTCCAGGAGAGCCTTGGTGACTATATTATATACATTTTATAGCTGGGTGTTAATTTCTGAAGCTCAGGAGTGATGAGACTCCACAGCAAGAGCTTCCCAGCCTGGCACAGCCAGTTTCAGCCAGAAGATTCTTGTTTCTCAATTTAAAAAACTGAAGTTTCCTACAGCAGTGCTGCAAATAACACGTGTCCAGCAGCACTTTTACACAACCCTTCAGCTTTATCAGGATTTGCTTCCCATCTGTCTATCACCCTGTCCCCTGCTTTCCTGGAGGAAGCCCAGGCACCAACACGAGCTCTTCAGTGACTCTCACAAGTCCACAAAGAAGGGCACCCATGAGTGTTACTACTTGAGGTTTTTATGGTTTTCTTTTTAATTACTCATTACTTCGTGCCCCACAACACCTTTAACGAGTGGTTTGGGCTTTGAACTCGAAACCAAGCAGAGCAAGCACCGTGAGTAATTTGGAGAGGAGCAGGAGGGCAGGATGAACAAAGCCAGGGAAGCTCCAGGGGGAAGGTGAGTCCTGACCCTCAGCATCTCCACGCTCAGTCTGAGAGGTTCAAACAAGGCTGAAACAATTAAATCTAACTCAGTAATCCAGAACACACCACAGAACTTCATGTCAGGAAAGAGAACAGAGCTGAAATCAGCACTCCAAGAGCCAACACCAACGCCAAGCAGGGCTTCAGAAGCAGGAAGAAGGGTTTTAGATGGGGGACAGGGAGCTGGATTTATCCTCACAGCCTTTGAGATCCATCTGTGAATTGCCAAGATGCAGATCAAGACACCCCCGTGTCCTCACCAAACCAGAGTGTTCTGTCTGAGGGAACACCTGAGAAGCTCCTGATGTCCTGCCTGAGCCCCCTTGGTGAAGGGAGACAGCAATAAATCCTGAATTAACACCATCTGCCTCAACATTTCCCCAGCTTTCTGTCCAATACTCAGCGCCCAGGCAGGAGGGGCTTTATTTGGGGAGGTCCTGACACAGCAATCGCCAGAGGTGAAATGTTATCTCTAATTTCTAATTTCTCAGGCACCTGAGCAGACCAGCAGTGGAACGTGGTCTAGTTTTATCCAGCCAAAGGAGCAGCATGTGGGATCCACAGCACGACATGTTTGGATGATCCAATCCCCAGCTGTGTTAGGAAGAAAATCCCCCTCCGCCCCATGTTAGGAGATTGCAGAATTAAGTGTGTTAAAGCTGTTAATGCCATTCCTGGAATAAGCAGCAGTAGATGAGGTAGTAAAGATGAGCAACCTCTGGTCTGCTCCAGCCTGATAAATCCCTTGAAGAAATAAGAAATGGCTAAAGCTGAAATTCTACCACGAGGACAATTTAATCTCAAATATCTTAATGCTTCCGTGTTAGTCCTTCACCGCAGGTGTTTTCTCTGTGCATCACTCATCCATTACAAAAAGCACAGGAATATGTTTCAAATTAATTTTTCATTTCAGGCTGACCAACTTCTTGCCCTTTTCTAGCAACAGGTCTTATTTTGTGAACCTGTCACAAATAATACTTGACTGAAATGCAACAGCCAAATAGCAGAAAGCTGCAGGTAACACCCTGCATTGGACTAAATATAAAATGGGAAGCTTGTTTTAAAAGCCAGGTTTTACATGGATATTTTAAATGGCTATACATTCCTTACCAGGCCATGGACGAGCCCAGTGTAGCAGTTTATTAGAAATACGTGCAACAGAAAATTCCAGAATTTAGTCCAAAATACTATCAAACTTACTAATTCCAGCCTGGAATATCAAGGTTTATGAGCAGGGGGAAAGCCTGGGCTGTTTCTCCCACACCTCCCCTTGAGACAGAGATGTCCTGCAAGGAATCCTGCACTGGTTGGTTCCTCCCTGGAACAGGGTCAGCTTCCAGCTGGGAAACAAAGCACTGAAGCAAATGCAGGAATGGTTTGTGGGAGAGGAGGGCGAGTGCTGCCAGCACAATTCCCAGTGCTCCTCACCAGCATTTCCTCCACAAGGGAGTTTTCTCCTGTCTCTTTCATGCTCAAGAACTACAAACTTTAAAGTATCCAAAAGACAGCATTAGCTTTCCAAGGAGCAGACAGGTAATTGGGAAAAGCTGGCCCTCATGCAAAGCACCCGGTGACACATGGCACCTACTTAACATTCTGTCACACAATATTTTTATTTAATTTGTTATGGAAACTAATCTTCAAAGCCCTGTGCTTATTTACACGTTTTGAACTCAGCTGCAACTATTCACAGGGCAGAAACCGCCTAAAGTCTCCACTCTAAAGGTTTTCAGAAGATACAATTAAACTATTTTTAAACCGCTCTTAACGTTTCTCTTTTTCCTGTTCCACGAGCTTTTGATGTCTCAAAGACAGCTCAAAGAAAGCAAAGCACCCAAGGCAACAGCTCTTTTTCCATTAAGCACTCAAGACCAGAAATTGTCAATCACCATTTTGTGCAAATCCTCATTACCCAAGATCCTGAACAGATGTCATGACATTATCAAAGTCTGCATGCTGGAGAGCACCTCAAGTCGTGTAAAACCTCTCCAGAGTATGTTCACTATGGCTTCTTACAACTGCTACTCCAGGTTATGTGACTCAGATGGGCCAGAAATACGGGTTTTGTTTGGGATTTTTGCTGCCATGTCATGCTTTCACTGCAGGTCAACACTGAATAGGTTTGTGCACCTCATTACCTTTCTCCACCGAGGTCTGCAGACCCCAATAATTGCCATGGCCCACAGAGATTTGCCTTTTTGCACAAAAAAATTGGCTCCCCAGGGAATGGTCCCGACCCCAAGGCTGCCAGAGCTCCAGGAGCCTTTGGACAACGCTCCAGGGATGCTCAGGGTGGGATTGTTGGGGGGTCTGTGTTCGGTGACCTTTGTGGGTCCCTCCCAACTCAGGATATTCTGTGACTCTAGGGAGGCCCTTTTGGGGGCTCTGGCAGGTGGGGAGGCTCAGGAGGTTCAGACACAACACCCACAAACCCCCAGCCTCTGCTTAAGGCCGTGGGAGACTGTGGACAATTGGCACAGGGAAAAAAATCAGCTCTCCCCATCCTTCACAGAAAGTCCAAAGGGAACTGCAGAAACCCAAGCAAGGGGACAAAGCTGTTCTGGGCAGGGGCAGAAGCCCCCACGCTGCACCACAAAAGCTGCTGCAGGGCCATGGGTTCAGCAGGGCAATGGGTTCAGCACCAGCACCAGGACAAAGCTGCCCAGCACAGCCACGACACCTCCTCACCACATCTGTAGGAAGCGGGTGTTTAAAATCCCTGTCCCAAAGCTGACAAAGAGCCTGACATTAACAAACGCGGGGAGAAACGCAGCCACACGGGAGCCTCAAACCTGCTGTTCCAGGGGTGAATAAATATTTAACTCGCTGCTAGCATGGTTCCCAAGACTGAGGAAACAATGCCTTTTCCAAACCTTTCTGATTAGAGATTCAAACGGACATTTCTTCGTGCTGCTGAGGCCCAGCTGGGGGGGACAGGCGGCCGCGGAGTCAGCGCAAAGGAATTTCTACCTCCGGATCGCTCCCGTGTGTTTCACCACTTCCCCGTGCTCCAGGTGGAAACAAAACACACCGAGACTGTAAACACATTCCCGAGCCAACACAGGTAACCAGGAGATCAGTATTTAACAGGCAAGTCAATTAAGTATTAAGCTGTTAAAAATTTCGGTGTTAGCTCTTTTTTCTTGTTTTCTGTTAAGAAAAGGGTGAATTGTCCAAAAAAGAGGGAAAAAAACCACCACTCAGGGTAAGTTTTGCTGCTCCTTTGGGATACTCTGCCACTGGGTGGGTTTAAATAGCAACATCCTGGGTGAGCTGAACTGGGGGTTCACACGGGTTTGGATTGGGTAAGAGGAACGCCGTTCACGAGTGACAAATTCTAAACCACGCATACGAACACCAAGACGCCGCACACGTGCTGTCCAGGCACCACATGGGTTTGGGAAGGATTTGTTGTGAATAAAGGTGATCTTTTTAGAGTGCAATAACAAGCCCTGTGTGTGTGGATGGGGGTCAGTGGAGGCAACCCGGGCCACCATGAGTCCCCTCGGCCACCACGGGTGCCCAGTGTTCGGCGGCGAGCAGCGAACTCTCCTCGCACCATCAGCTCCTCTCCCCCTGCCTTACACAAACGCTATTTTGATTACAGACAAGGCAATTAGGAGGCTCCAGATCCAACGGAGTCCAGGACACAAAACAACTGCGGCAGGAGAACCGCCCTCAACCTCAGCCAATGCATTTGCTGCCTGCGCAGGGGAGGCATCCAACCCAACCGCCCGCTATCTGCACAAGGCAAACAGCCTTAACCCTGCCAGCTCCCCAGCCAGCCCTGGCCTCCCACCACCACCCAAAAACCTCATCAGCCTCATGCAGTGGAGGGGCTGCCGTGGGTTTTGCAGCGTTGAATGGGCGCGGGGTGTTTACAAGCGGGAGGCAGCCGGCGCTGCCATGGCTGGGAATGGCTTGTTTTGGCCGTGACACGGCCGCCCCGGTGCCAGGGCTGGGCTGGTGTCATGTTAGACGGCGGGCACACGCACAGAACCCGAAGCCAGAGCCCCAGAGAAACAGGATCGCAGCGCTCCGCACGTCCCCGCGGCTTTCCTTCCCCTCTTACTGTAAATGGCTGCGAGATGTGACATATAAAATTATCCCCCCACACGCACAGAGTCCTACTTGGGTTACGGCTGCAGAGGGAACTGTAATTTCGTTTCCTAACGGTACAGTCCCGGCAGTGACCTCCGCAGCGATGGGTTCTTGTGGTTCCAAACAAAAACAAAACCAACAAGGAAAGGGGAAGAAAAAAAAAAAAANCAAGGACTAATCACCCCCGGCAGTAACTCCTCAGTGTGTTGCAAGCATGTGATCTTAATTTAGTACTACAGAGCCTGGGCTTGTTTCCTGCTGCAAGTGCCGAGCAGCATCGCTGCTGTGGAAATCCATATGGGTCTTACTCCTTGCAAAATCATGTATGAAATCCTGTTGTACATACACAGTATTTTTTTCACTTGGTCACTTTTGCTCTTTCACTCATTCTCTTCCAGTCAAGAAGACCCCTAATTCAGTCAGTTGTGCCATTTGTCTTATAAACATAATTTTTATCCCTAAACCAATTATTAATTTTTCACTCATGATCATCTTTCTTGTGAGCATTTATTTGATCTGAACACATCAAGACAACACCTAATCCCAGGGCATTAATAGCTGTTTTCAGCCTTAATTATAAGGCTGAAAACAGCTATTAAATTAAGCAAAACCATGTCTGGTGAAGACTAAGCAAAAAACCAAAATCTAAAACCCGCAGTAGAGTGGGTGGGCAGAGGATTGCTGCAAGAAAACCAATGTACTGCAAACCCCACTGCACTGTGGCTTATTCCTTCAATTATTTCTTCATGTCACAGAGGCCAAAGAGGCAGAAACCTAAACTCCAAACCCCACCAGCAGCAGAAACGTGCCTGGGAGGGATAGGGCTGGAGAGCTCCAGTGGACTGTAAAAAGCACAAGGACTTTTGATCACCTTGGTGACAAACAACAGCAGCTCCCCCAGCCCTTCCTGAACCTACAAAATAAATGGAGTAACTAGAAGAGAACAAAAAAAAAACCAAGTTAACACGGTGATACCAAAATCCTGCCGGCAACGCCCGGCGTTGGCTGCAGTGGTCAAGCAAAATTCAGGAAATAATCAGGAGATGCTCAAGAAAATTTGATGTCACTTATTCCCAGAGCTCAGCTGCTCTAACAACACTCATCCCTTCCTCTTCCCCAAAGACAACCAAGGAACAACCCTTCCAAAAGGCATCGACTCAAGTGCTGTAACCCACAACAAAGGGCTGCAGTTCTCAGCACCAGCTCGGGAAGGAGCAAGTGCCAAATAAATCCCAGATTTTACAATCAGCACTAAAATAAAGTGTTATTTATAAAATAAGATATTACAGTACATAATGCCATGACCCCTCTGAACTGCGAGCTGGGAACGTTAGGAGGTCTGTATTTACACAGGAACAGATAAAATTAACTGCAGGTGCCTCCCTTCCCATGGACAGTGACTTCCAAAAACAACACACTTACTACAACGTCAAGGAAACTCTTCCTATTGACATTTCTCAGGACAACATTACACCTCTTATCTCATCTATCAGTAAGGACAAGAAAAAAAAAAACTGTTTCTCCTCCCAACCCTTCCACAAATTACGTGCTCAACTGGAGCTACACGGAATGTCTCAGATATTCCAAACCGGGGCCGGGGCTCGGCCGCTTCCCGCCAGGAACAGATGAAGCCCACGGGGATGCTGGACCTGTGAGGATCAGCAAATGTGAGTTTAAACAAGATAAAAGAGCTTGGAGCTGTGTGCCACCTTGTCCCGCCGTGATAGTGGAGGTCTGTGGAAGAAGTTGTTTAATGGAGATACGGGAAAGGTTGAGCTCGGTTGTTTACAGAGGAAAGGGGCAGATAGCAGGAGATCTCTCCAGAAACAGCTTCCTCTGTGCCAACCTTCTGCTGTTTAAACTGAGGAGTAATTCATTATCTTCTGCACTACACCTGCTGGTGGGGCATTTCTCTGGAAATACATATTTACTCCTATGTGAATTATGACAAGCAATATGGGAAACGTGGTAAGAGGAACTCACACATACGTATACGCACACGTTTTGCTTATATAATATATAAAATATGTGTAAGTCATCTCAATATGGTGAAGCCTGGAGGAGTCATCAACCTCAACGGACCCATGATGGCTTTGATCACTCGTTCTTCATTTTCTTAGGAAGTGACAACCTTTGCAAATGAGCTTCTCCAGCTCCACGCCGAGGCACAAGGCCGGGCCCAGGTGTGCAAAGTCCCATGTAAATTCAGATCCCATGGATGGAGTCTGACAGCCCAATATCATCTCTTATTTTCGGGGACAGGACTTCTTGGGCTACAAACCTCAGCTATGGAAGCCCTCATCTTCTTCCACTGAACCCTCAGTGTTCTCATTTTCATAGGTTTTTTAGACCTTTCCGTTTCTCTCCCTCGAAGGTGTTCACTCCTCTCCTGTGTCACCCCAACAATTTACACAGAGAACTGAATGTTTCCCACCCAAGTATCCCTAATATTGCCCAGACAGAACCAAGATCAAAGAAACATTTTCCTTTTGTGCATTTCAAGCAGTGGTGTTCACACCACAGCTGCAAACCCCTCGTGAACTGGACTTACAGAGCAAAGCACCTCATGCTGAAAAAAAAAAAAAAAGAAAATTAATGACGAAATTAAAACTCAAGACTAGGTCTGTTTTCATTCTCCTGGCACCCTTCAATCGAGCTGATTCCTCATGCAGCTACAAACAACATGCAGAAATCAAGCAAAGCTGTTAGCCATTGAGCCCAAACTACCAAAACACAGAGTTTGATTTGAAAACACAGCAGCAACTGTTAAAGGTGGGACAAGTGTCACAAAGTGCACGCCAGGATAGCGACCAGGAGCTGTAAATACTTTACCCAGTGTCTACAACAGTGCTGTTGTGCCATTCTCTGGCAAGCAGGTCAAGCCTGCTCCTTGTACTTTGTGTTCAAAATTACATGGGAGCTTAGTGTAAGGGATCAGAAATAACCACCCACCTCTGCTTGGCAGCTCGGGTTTTTTAATATGCCAGCCCCAAAACTGACACCACATCTTCAGGCAAAATATTGTACTTCATTCTGTACAGCAGAAGAGACAACTTGTAATTTAGACCAAGACCAGAATCTTTAACGTTAATTTGGGGCATTTCCCTGTAAAGCTTTGATGATAATTTTACTCACAATAAGGTTGTTTTTTTGTTGTTATGGTTTGTTAAATTTCAATCGTTATAACAACCCAAGGATTTGGTGTTATCATCCAACGGTTGATGCCACCTGGGAGCCTCATGAAAGCTTCGTGTTAATATTTAACTATTTATTACTCTCCAATGTACAGCATCTTGTAAACATCCCTGTTCACTTTAACCTGCCCCTGCCAAACCTGCTCACTCAGTGCAACCCCAAACCACAGGAAAGTGGTCCACCTAAAAATAGGTGATGGCCCTTGTGGGTCCCTCCCAGCTCAGGATATTCCACGATTCTATGATTCTAGGAGCTGGTATGTGAGAAACAGAGACAAATGGAGACACACACAAGGACTTGGTGATGGTTTAAGACCAAGGTCCATCTGATTTTTCCAAACACAGGTCATTACTTTTACCTACAAAGCCCATCCTGAAAATGAGGAGCGATGATACGATCAAGGCACGAGGCAAAACGTCCAAGCTCTGCTTTCTGCAGAGATAAGGGAGGGACAAGATTCCTCTCCTCAAGGCCACAGGGAAGGATGTTGTAGTAAACAAGGCATGAAAGAACGTAAGCTATGCTGACACGTGGGGATGAGGAAAGATGGAATTTTAGATACGCTATATAAACGTAATCCAGACACAGAAAACAACAAATCTACACCAAAACAGAGGCACAGTTTACAGCAAAAACGGAGCTGTCCATAACTGAGAAAGGCAATGGAATGGGCGGAAGTATAAGATTAACCACAAGGAGATTATGCTGATAACTAATGATCTACACAGAAATGTCAGGCAGAGGTTAAGATTTTAATCTGGGCAGATTTCACGGCGCAGTCATGAATTGTAAACATCAATACTGAAACCAAATTTGTGTTTGTGGGTGACTAGACTGAAAACAAACAGAGAGGGAAAAGGGACTCACTCCAGATCCTCCTTTCCTGCTCCAGAGACCCCGTCCTGCGTCACCTTCCAGAGAGGATGAGGAGACAGAGAAAGGCAAAGCCTCACCTGAAGGCCAGTTGTGCAAAGAAAGGTGGATTTCCCTGGGAAGCAGAGCTAACTGGCTCTACCAGATTTTATTTTTTTTTTCTGAAATTACCAGGGTGCACAAACTGTTCAGTGCACAGTCATTTAGCAAGCTGCCCAAATCCAGGCTCACCAGGAGCAGGAGCACTGACATATCCATCCTCCAGTGATTTCCCACACGGAGCTCCATGCTATACTGTGCCTTCACACACTTCACAGGTGTCACTTCAGCTTTCCCTGAGCCTACAGTAATTTTTTCCAAAGCAATATCTGAACTGTGGGAAGGAGAAATGGACGCAGTGTCTTGTTAACCAGTATCAAATCCATCAATTCTGTATAAAATTCTCTCAACTCCTCGAGTCGCTGTAGCCTCCTCAGCTCCTGCCCATTCCTCTGCACACCCTCCCCTGTTTGCCCAAAGCTCTACACACGCTTGCCACGGTTTATTTCGAGGCATAAGAATTTCCTTAGCAGGACTGAAATAGATACTGTTTGCCTGCAGAGCCAAGCAATGTGCAATGTATTTTTATTTACTACTCGCCCTCGTCATCCTTGGCATACCAGCAATGCCCGTTTTCAAGTAATTCACTGCATACGAATATGTGGCACTGCACAAATTACCCAGCTTGGCTCTTCCCAGATATCCCACTATCTTAACAGCTTCTCCTTACAAACACACTGACCCCTGGAGTTTTGTGTGACTGTGCCACATCCCTCTGCTGCTCTAACCCAGATGCCAAATGAGAAATGATAAAAATGACCAAAAGTCACACAAACACAACCCTGAGGAAAACCAAATGACTGGAGACGAGTACAAAAACCATTAACTACATTGCACAAGCCACCCTTGGAGGCCATCACTCTATCTCTCCTTGTAAATTATGCAAGAGAAAGTTGTAATCCGAAGGCATTTAATGCCAAACTAGTTGTGCCATCTCAACAACAGGGGAACTGAATCATCCAAAATTACACTGAACTCAGGGAGATCTTGGATTCTCAATCCTGCTTCCACAATAGTTGATGGCTCCAACTGTCAACGGTCAGAATTGTGAAAATTCTGCTTTATTTCACACCACGGTAAGCTCTTAAAATAAAACTGACTGTCACTGAGGTCACAGGGAAGTGCAGGAGTAGCGAAAATCCCATTATCCATCGGTGCAGCTGCGCTGGGTCATCGGGAGGAACAGGATCTGCTGACATCCCCCACCCCTGCAGGCGTGTGCCAAGGTGCTAAAAACCTTCCCTTTATCAGCACGGGACTCAGATATGGTCTAATCACCAGCTGCCATCAGCATTGTCCACTGCAGAGCAATTAGGATTATTCAGAGCTCTCTAATTGATGCCACAGCCACACACCTGCAGATGCCTCATGGGGTAACTAACCGGGGAAACCGGTGGAAATCACCTTACAATGGAGAGAGCCCTCTGGGGAAAAAAAATTACACAAATCAGCATTACCTAGCAAGAAAAAGAGATGGGACTCTCCTCTACAAAAAAAAAAACCTGATTCCGTATCAGTTTCTCCAGGGACAAAGAGCCTTTTTCTTCACCAAACTCCGGAGGTTTCAAGTCTCAGCTCAGCTCGGAGCTGCCGGCACAGGAATCAAACTGCCAATGGGAGGGAGCCCAAGGAGTTTTGGAGATGCCACCCAGCCCATCCACCTGTCTGAGGCAACTTCAAATACTCTGACATTTAGGATGGTTGTTTGTCTAAATCAATCCTAAAGGCAAATTTTGCCTCGAAGCACTTCCTGCATTGGCTGGCTGAATTTTATGGAAGTCACAAAGTGGGGCCCAAAACCCGTCAGTGCAGGGAAGAGACTGGCAGTACCCCAGTGCACATCCAGCACTAGACCCTCTGCAGAACACCCAGAGCAAAGCCAAACACTTGGTTCCAGCAGCTTGGTTCCTGCTCAGCCTCCTCCAGCACCAAAACAAGGCACAGATTTGAACCAGAGCCACTTCAAATCAGGCTCTGGGGTGGACGGACGTGCTCCCACAGCAGAGAGAGCCACTGGCAAATCTGAGCACCGAGAGACCCACAGAGCGTTTGAAAAACACAATCTGAAGTTCTTTTTTGTTATCACAGATTGGAGCATGTGGAAAAACAACAGGCTCTTCCCTGGTGCTGATGAGCAAGAAGCGTCACGCGGCTGCTCCTCCTTTCGCCGCCGGAGCCATGCAAAACACGGGGACGTTTTTCTTATCACACCCACCCAACTCACACACTGTACAGGCTCAGAGCAGAACATTTCATATTTCCCAGAACAAAAACTGACGCTCCATGCATATACCCAGTTTGAAGGGACTGTTTTTGTGGACTAGAAACTCGATAGCCAAGCACTGAGAGCAGCTAAACACCACATGAATTATTTAAGCAGCTCTGGAGATAAGGTTATTGGAGTGTGGAAGAGAAGTCTAAGGAAAACCTACACATGGCATTTCTTTTGTTAATTTAATAATTGTGGAGATGCTGATGAGGTGAGAAGTTGTTTCAGACAAAGCATCAGTTTCTACATAAATTGCTTTATCCTTAAATCTCCAGGTAAGATTGTCCTGTGTGCTATGCTCCCCTTGCCAGAAACAGAGCGTTCAGATTCCCAGAGCCTAAAATCCACAGAATTGAATGAACAGAAAAATAGTTTATTGAGCTTTAAAGGCTTTACTTCAAGTACTGTCTTAAAACAAAAGCCTTATTCCTTTAAGCCCTGTTAAGGCTCCACTGGGCGAGACTTTCAGACACTCAGACATCACACCGAGGGGCTCCATTTCCTCTCTGGCTTTTGGGAGCTTTTGAGGGGTACTTAGAGGGAGCTCTTGGACTCCTCCATCCCGAACTGAAGCTGTGTAAACACATCAGCCTGACTTCAGAAAGATGACATTCAGAAAAGACTGAAGACCAGAAAAAAACAGTCCCGTTCATTTCATTAAATCACTGCTCTATGTTTGCACTACCCAGAGAATATAATTGGCTTGTCTTTGCAGAAAAGACAAGAAGAACATTTGTCTGATACTCAAATTTTAATGAATCCTTTCATTGCTCATGAAGTATTAAAATCCTTGCAGTGCCGTAACGCAACATGGATGTGCTTAATGAAGTTGAAAATAGAAACAGAAAAATGCTTTGTTATCCTGTGATGTCTGTGGAACTGCACATGCCTTACTCCTGGGAAACCAACACACAGGGACAAGGCTTCCTGCACAATTCCTGAGATTTTCTAATCAAGCCCACCTTCAGCTGCAAACATTCTTTATGTACTTTATCAATCATAAAACGCTGCTGATGCGGCGGAGTTTGTCTGGAGACTCTGTGTGAGGGATTTCCCAGTGCCCAGGTCAGTGCAATAGCTGGAATTTGACTTTTTTGCTGCAGGTTGCTGAGTGAACTCTCAGTTACTGCAGATATTTCAGAGCAAACAACTCAGACGCCGACGGCGTCTCACTCGCGTTATCGGAAGCAACACTGCCAAGTCCAGCAGCTCTGCCACAGACCCCAAATAATCCATCCCTGGAACACTCAGTGTCAGACTTGGGCTCCTCACATCCACGGGGGAAAATCAGCCAGCAAACAGCCCCTTTTTGTGTCATTACAGTGCCATGTGAGAACGTCACATCCCAGCACCCAACTCCTTCCTCTCAACAGGGAGGGAGCGTCTGCTCCTGCACCTCTGGAACACTGGGGAGAGCCCAAGCTCCTGCCCTGGGACCCCTGCTCATGGGCTTAGAGCCTTGCCGTGCAATAATGCTGCATGCTCTCAGCATAATCAACTCCCACAGCTACAAAACCAGAGAAAAACATCAAAAATTGGGCTGGAAATTACAGCTATGCAACTCCAAACTTGCTTGCTCCCTTGCCCTATGAACCTTCCCTTCCTCACACCCTGCAGTCCAACAGGCTTTGTCTGGATGAACACACTGGGGCCAGCCTCCTCCCTCCCTGCCCCAGACAATTCACATTTTAAAAACCACAAAATGAGGAATCATGCCCAGGGGTCAGACCAAAGTGAGCTGAGAGGAGCACGAGGCAGCAGAAAGGCAGAACCGCAGACGTCGCTGCTCGGCTCGCAGGTGTTTTCTCTGATCTCTGACAAACCTGCTCCCTAAGTTCCTTTAACTCTGACTTAAAAACCATCAGTCTTGTGCTGTAAGCTGAGCTCAGGCTGAGCTCACCACATCAGGGCCCTGAAATTCCAGTGTGGCCACACACCAGCACTGATCCTGTGGGAGTCCTATGTGACCAGAGTTCGACGTGTGCAGCTCCAGAAGCCTCCAAATTGCCCTGAGAACAGACTAAAAAGACACTCTTCATCAGACCAATCTTGCTAAATACTTGCCACCCTCTTATGCCAATGAACGAGGCATAATTCCTGAGAAGGGTCACAATTCCTGACAGTTCACCTGTCCAGCATCTGTCAGTGCATCAGCAACGGCAGTGTGGGAGCTGAGCTCTGCAAAAGCTGAAACTGCCCCAGTTATAATTCCAACGGAGCAGTAGTTCCTGGCATCCTTGGAAAAGGGCACCTCTGACCTGATACACAAGATTAAAATCACATCTCTCTTTCTGGAGTGCACCAAAACCACGCACACCCTGAGTTCTTTAGGAACGTGCTGAAGAGATTTAATCCCAACATTCTGCTGAATGCTATTTTAACTGGACTTTCTTTCCAACCCTTTGGTGGGTTTTCCTTTAAAACATCATCTTCCTCAGAGCCTTCAACCCTCAAGGTGCCCAGGAGGCAGGGAAATAAACACAATTTCAAATAAAGGAATTCCTACTGAGGGTACAGAAGCTCCTTCTTGGTACAGAGCATCCAATTCCAACTACAAAACCTTCTGGACAAGAACAGGTGCCGAGCGTCCTGCCCTGTTTTGTCAGTTTAAACCCAGATTCACAAGGAACCCAGACTCTTCACGTGAAACCATTAAAGCACTCTGCCAGCATTTAAGCACTGCATGGAGCCAAAGTTAATTCTCTGTTTGTTTTACATGTCACAAGCCAAAAGAAAAGCCAGGCCGACAACCTGCAGCGACGTCAGCCCGGTGCCCCCCAGTACCCTCATCTAAAAATCTGAGATAAAGACAAGGCAATGGCTGTGATCCATATCTCCCTGCACACTTATGCAATGCCAGACAAAAACTGGGGTCAAAGCAGGAGCTGGAATAATACAGGCTCGTCCCAAGCAGGCAATCCCAGTCAGGACCCCCACAACTTCCCCTGACCCAACTTTTTTTTTTTTTTTCCCACCAGCCTTAATTAAGCAGCATAAACATCCCAGCAAGTTCATTCACATCCCTCAATGGGAATTTCCAGACAATTATAGGATATAATTGGGAAGCCTAATCATTGAACTTGTACCCAGCTATTGTTACAAGCTGAGAGGAGGGTGAATGTTGCTTCCTCCAGGACATGGCTGCTTATTCCCCAGCTCTGTAATTAATCAAAAGGTCCTGAAATCCTCAACTTTTCAGTTAGAAACAATCTTTGTGCTGGTCACACCTGGGGGGTTTTGACCTTTTTTGGTGTTTTGTTTTGGGGTTTTTGTGTTTCGTTGGGGTTTTTTTTAAGCATGGCAATTATTTACAGAGGCAATCCCTGTCAAATCCAATTCCTGATAGGAAAAGATGTTTCGGAGAGCTTTGCCAAGTGACATATTTCAGTTGGTCTGCTCACACACTCTGAATGCACTTCTTTGTACAGACCCAACGGTTCACAATCCCTTCACAGCCTTGAACAACAAAGATTTCCAGTCCCTTCCCTGTAAAATCAGAGACTGTTGTCCCATCACACAGCTTACATTTATTCTGCTCATTTTGCCTAAATCCGGGAAGGGGCACCGGAATTGCACTCAATTTAGAATGCTTTTACAATTAATTAAAAGATTTAAAATGCAGAATTTCATTGCCCTGTCTTCATGAAGGAGGTGTAAAGGGAAGAAATCATACAGGATACACAAGCTGGCTGACTCCCCACCCTTGCTTACAGCACCGAAGCACCCTGAACATCCAGCAGGATTTGCTCTGAACGAAACACATCTCCTCCTCCCTGAGCAAGGTGAACCATTTCCTGCTCTCCCATTCATGCATTATCAACACATGTTAACTCTGTCACTCCCTATTATTATTTTTTTTT
>WAAG01005082.1:246529-261157 GCA_013390105.1 Tichodroma muraria
TTTACATTCTCTGACTTCCCCCTTGCACACCCACACAGCAGCATTTTTCAAAGAATGCGCCTGCCAGGTCTCCTGTTTTTTATCTAACAAGAGGTAGTGCAGGTTCCCTTGTTTAAGCAAAAAAAAGGTAACTTGGAACTGTTCTTGAAGGGGGAGAAGTTCTACCTGAAGCACCCTTGGAACTCCCAAGGAGCCAACGTCAGCGCTGAGGGTCAGAGAGAGATTTAAAAACACCTCGAGCATCCTCAGGGCTGAGCCACTGCACAGAAGGCACTGAACCCCTCTCAGCCTCCTCGAGGGCCCAGACACCGACCCAAATAACAAGTGTTTTGGGGAAAGGCTAAGGGTGAAAGAATTAAAATAGCAGCTTGAACCAAACAAGGTGAAAACTTTCCCAGTTTTTACCGCACCAGCAGCAAAATACCTCAATCTCCTTTTTAACTTGTCAAAAACCATTGCCTTGACAAGATTTTTGTACAGGAATTCAGATCTCTTAACTACGGGGAGGAATTCTCTGTATTTACTGTGTATTTACATTTCTAAAGATGACAGGGCTCAGACAGTTGCTTCTGAAGTGCTGGTTGGGAATTGGGGCAGGAGCAGAAAATCTTCACTTCCCAACCCCAAATTTAAATAAAGGCGCAGCAGTGCAGAACCTGATGAAACATCAGCTCAGCTGCACATGTGGGGATTTCTCAGCAAGTCGAGACCCTTTGTATTGAAATCCTACAGCCTTGCACCACCCCAGCTCAGTGGAGAAAAGCTGCTCCAGATGCTTCTTCACCAGTTTTGTTTGGTGTTTCCAAAGGAGCATACCCTTAAACAGTCATTTGTACGGAGGGATTGTTTCCACCCCTTCTCCCCCAATTCTGGGCTGTATCACAACCCCAAGCACCATAAATCTCTTAACTACTCTTAATAAGCTCAAGTGAATTAGTTTAGGATGTCTCAGCGTTGGCAAAGTGTCACCACTGCCCCAGCTATGGGCCCTCAATAAAGCTGCAGCTTGGCAGGGTCAGCACAGACACCCCAGTGAGATTATCCGGTGTCAGCTTCCATCTGGCATTTGTCAGAGCAAGGGAAAAGAAAAAAAGGCAGCCCTTATCAGATCTCCAAATAAAAGGAGCACTTCCACTTCATGTAGTAGCAACTGGAAAAATTTCCTTTGTGTTTGAAGCTTTAAAAATATCTTTGCCCTTGAGGTTGGCTGAGTCTGCTCAGCGCTTCAAGACCCCTTTCCCATACAAAGGTAATAAAACCAAGCTCATGGTTACAGAAATTCCCAGCACATAAAAATTACAGGAAGCTGTTGCTAAGTAATATTTCTACCTAAGTAAACATCACAAAGCGTTTCCCACACACACCTCTGAACTTTGTTATTCAAACCTGCCTTGAAGATGTTCAAGTTGCAGAATTTCTGCTGGCACTGGTCTTGCTGAGAGTGCTCAGTGCTGTTTCACAGAAGCTGAAAGACATTTCAGGCTGAGCAATGTTTTTCTCAGGGCTTTGTTGTGCTCCTCGTACTTGGGAACAAAGCGAATCCTCAGTTCCTTACCTGTCCCTTATCTGTCCCAGAATTTTCCCCAGATAAATCACAGGGAAATTAAAGAGAGATCCTGATGCATCTCTTTGTCTCTAGACCTGTCTCCCAACATGAATTCAAAATCCCCCAAAAAATCATAGAATATCCTGATTTGGAAGGGACCCACAAGGATCGTCGAGTCCAGCTCCTGGCTCTGCACAGGACAACCCCAAAAATCACACCCAGAACTGTGGAAAAACATTATTATTTTCACACAGAACCTTTCTTTAGCAGCTCTTTGCATGTCAATTATTCCAGACTGTCACCCTTTCCATCTGCTGCTTTACATCCTCTTCAATGGACACAAATTGTTTAATGTACTTTCCACAAAATTAATATTTTGCCACAAATTCTAAATTGCACTAATGGAGAAACAACTTTTGTTTTTATCATAATAAACAAGGTAATAGACGGAAAAAAGGAGCCTACTGACAGACCTGAAATGACCCACATTCGTAGTAACTCAAAATTTGCAAGAAGCCCTAAGGTTAAGCAGGTAACATATTCCTACAAAGGTTTCATTCAGGATGAACAAGGGAACTTGAATTCTACCTTACCTTCTAATGAATGAAGCCTATAGTTCACAGAATTATAGAATTAATCTCAGGATGGTTTGGTTGGAAGGTACCTTAAATCCCATCCAGTGGCACCCCTGCCATGGGCAGGGACACCTTTCACTGTCCCAGGTTGCTCCAAGCCCTGTCCAGCCTGGCCTTGGGCACTTCCAGGGATCCAGGGGCAGCCCCAGCTGCTCTGGGCACCCTGGGCCAGGGCCTGCCCACCCTCTGAGTAGAGAATTTCTCCCTAACATCTGGCCTAAATATTTCCTCTTTTAGTTTAAAACCATTCCCCCTTTTCCTATCACTACTTGGCCCTGTAAAAACTATTTCAGATATCCAACCCTTATATTCCAGGAATGTGGCCCTTCAGCGTTCACCAAGGGACTGTCTGATATTGCAGATAATTTTGCTGGTAACTTTTATTTGGCCATTCCACTTTTCCTTCCTATTGCCTTACTCCACTTCCACGTGACCCGACGTGCAATAAAAGGCTGAACCTGCCTTTATAATTAGACTGTCAAACCCATCAGACTGCTCCAAGTTCTGTATGGACAGAGCAGCCTGACTGCAGGGAGAATTGGCAGGAAATCCTATTTCAGAGGGAATTGTTCCTTCCGCAAGAGGAGTGACAGACGTATAGAAAAAAAAAAAAAAAGACGTGGAAAAAATGTGAAATATGAAAATCATGTTTGGCAGATCCAGACCGAGGTCTAGGACGTGGCATTTCCAACATTTTTGTTGTCTGCATTCTTCACCAAAGACGCTCTCTGCAGTGCAGGACCAAGAAGTACATTTTGATGGCAGTAAAATAACTGTGTATGTGAAAAAAAAAACCTGTTAAAAATGTCAGTGAAGAGGTACAAAACCCCCAGAACAGGAACAGCACTTGGCTGCCATAAACAGCATCAGGCTAGACCCAAATTCCAAACAGACTACACATTTCCCTCCTTGCCTACCCAAAATATAACATGAGTTGGCCTTAATTGAACCGACTTGGTTTTCACACCAACATGAGTGATTTAGGAAAAAAAAAAAGAAAACTCTGAGGAAGCACATCCCGACGGATCTCAATCCATGGTGCCTCCACCTACACATCCCTGCACTCAGACACAGAATCCTCAATACTGCCACTGGCTTTTCCAAGGGTGCAGCTGCCCACAAATGATTTCAGTTCCTCCCCATTGGTTTCATCCCCAACCTTTGCTCTAATGTCTGTAAGAAGATCTTTTATTTTGTTGTCCTGAACGTGTTATCACCAATTGAAAAAAAATAAAATAAAAAATTCCAGGCTGGAATTGTAGCTACGGGGATGATTCAGAGGCTTGGATGTGTGCCTTGGAGATAATTCCCTGCTATAACTGAAAAGTTAGTTTTGGAGTCAACTGGGATACTTGTGCTGATTAAATAAAGGAATAATTAAATAAAGGAGGGAGCAGCCCCAGAGAGCTGGCAGGGGAAGGGCAGGGAATGGTGGGGAAAGGATGGGGGACACCAGGACCCCACTCCAGCCCCAACTTTGCCACTTCTCACACACACAAGACCTTTGAGAGAATCGAAGAGTCCTTAAGGCTGGAAAAGACCTTCAAGACCAAGTCCAGCCATCAGCACCACCACCGTGTTCATCGCTCACCCCTGTCCCCAAGTGCCACATCCTCACTGCCTCTGGGCACCTCCAGGGACGGTGGCTCCACTGCTTCTAATGCTTCACAACCTTTTCCACGAAGAAGTTTTCCCCAACCTCCCATCTAAACCTCCCCTGGGGCAACTTGAGGCCATTTCCTCTCATCCTGTTCCTTGCCCCTGGGAGAAGAGACCAATCCTGCCTGCTGTCCCCTCCTGTCAAGGAGTTCATTTACTTTGACATCTTCCAGCCTTCCCACAGGTGCTCTCCCACATTTCCTGCCCATCTCCTAATATTTTCCAGCAAGACTCCAAGCTTAGCAGGCTGGAAAAGCTGCTCATCTTGGGGCTTGTCTCTGTCAATTGACACCCACTCTGTAAAATCAAAACAATCAATATTTACATATCCTTTATGGGGTTTTCCCAGTCCCAGGGCAGCAGCTTAGGCAGCAAGAACTTCCCATCCAGAGATGCAAAAAAATAAAGAAAAAACAGAACCAGGAGATTCTACACCAAGTTTCATTAAACAAACCAGGGTTACAAATAACCTGGGTTAAAAACTCCACACTAAACCAAACTTCCCTGTGAAAATGATACCGAAATTGCTGCATTTCATTCTGGTTAGAAGATACAGAGAAAAAAAAAGAGAATACACTTAAATCCAGAGAGCCAGGAGACTTCAGCACTGCATTGGCTGCTGAAGATTCCAGATAAGCTGCAGAAACGCAGAGGGAAAGATTTCATGACATTAATACCCTGGGTACTGGGAGCTGCTGCGAGGCTCTTCAGGCTAAGGAAAGCCAAAATACAATTCACACAAGCTTTTAATAATCTTGACAAAACAATTACACATGCTAAGGATACATTAGGGCTGGCACGAGAACAGAGGAGGCAGCAATTGCACCGGCAGGTTCGCTAAATAAATGTCACTTAATCTCCACCATCGGCGTGTGCTGAGAGGCTAAAGGCTACTCACAAACAGACAAAAAAGGTCTAAAAAACCTCTCAGGCTGTCCAAACAACTGCAGAAACACAGGGGTAGGTGTCACAAGGCACGGGATCACACAGATCTCGGCTTGTGCAAAACGGCGGCTACCAAAAAATTAAAGTCCAAATGCGAACGTTCAAACCAAAGATAAGCTCGGCTTGTTAAGTGGTTTGGGAAGTGCATTCCAGTCACTGCCCAAATATGCAGGAGCACGGCTTCCCTACTGCTCCCTCTGCAAGGGACACACAGAACCAGAGCGTCTGTGTATAGTGCCTTTTGAAACCATTTTCTGATTAAAATCTCAATTTCTGGGTCAAGCAGACGTGGTGACTGAGCTGAGGCAGGTACTGGACAGGTGCTCTCCAACAAACTCTTGCACCAGAGGTTCAGGAGCTCAGATTTCTGTCCCAATGGTAAAATATTATCATTAAAATACTGCATTGCTCCAGGTTGCATGGAAATAGGCAGTTTTCTAAAGGAGAGAAAACCATTCATTCCAGTCTGCTGCAACAGAGCCCCAGAAAATTCACAGGAATTTTGGGGCATTATGGTCTAGGCACTAAAAAAGTGCCAATTAGACCTTTAACCTTATGAAACAGCAGAAAACACAGCACACGAAATGCCTAAGAAACCAGGTTTCAATGCTGATGTAACTGCATACCTGAAAGTTTATAAATAAAATGCTTTACAATCTTATTTTTCATTTTAAAAAAAGGAACACACGTACACGCTTGCGTCTTCTTGCTCATACCCTGTTATTCTGGCCACAAAAAATAACCACTTTCTTTAAAAGGAAGCTGGACAATTTTGGGGTGAGGAGCAGCAGAGGGGAAACCACATTAATTGCATTAGTTTGTGCATACTGGTAGGAATTCCTCCTCAAATTTGACACTTAGCACTCAGAGCTGCCCTTTAAAGCTTGGCAAGAATTTCTCTCCAGCCCACAAGTTTCCTAATTTCGTCTCAGGACACACTGGTTCGTTTGGATGCACGACCTCCAGAAAGGCAGACAACCCTAAATGTGTCACTCTCACCTCAATTCACTTTGCTCCCTGTCAAGTCAGATTTAACATAAATCAAAGCCAATATGTAATTAAAGCTAAGCTTAAGGTCAGTTCCAAAACTTGTTCAAAAACTTGTTTTTTTGGAAAAAAACAAATCTGTATGAAATTAAAAGCAACTCTAATACATTTGAGGACTGGGGTGGCAACAGCAGTGAGCTTTTTGAACACAGCTTCTCCCCTGAACCAAAGCCCCGGGCTCAAAGCTCTGTTATTTCACCCTCTACCCCACCCAGGTCCTCTCTTCTCCTTCTCCCTTCCCCTTCAGGTCTGACTTGGCTTCCAGCTTCTTCTCTGTGCAAATGCTGCTCACTCATCCACAGATCTTACATCTTTTTATGGCAGGAAGGTTTTGGTAAAGATGGAATTGCACCTTTCCAGAATGGAGTTTATTCCATTGAGACTTTTCCCCACTGCTGTGCTTCCACCTGCTGCAGCCTCTCAGTCAGTCTGGACTTTCATTCCCTACCCAAACCCCAATAAAGACACTCTGAGTACCAACTGCTATACAGAGCACTCACAGTCCATTAAAATGGGGAG
Source organism: Tichodroma muraria (assembly GCA_013390105.1). Taxonomy (NCBI): domain Eukaryota; kingdom Metazoa; phylum Chordata; class Aves; order Passeriformes; family Sittidae; genus Tichodroma; species Tichodroma muraria. Next base: position 252,881 of record WAAG01005082.1, read on the forward strand.
CTCTGGGCAGTTCCTGACTCTGCAGAAGAACCAAACACACAATTCTGGATGCATTATACACACAGGTGAAAGAACGGCTCAAACCCATCCCAAAGGTTTTCTCTTCATTTCTAATGTCAATTTTCAGCCCTGCTTTTAGGAATCTGTGCTTACAGGTAGCAATCAGTAGGCACCTGTCAGGCCTCCAAGAATCTCAGCATGCTTTGGGTTGGAAGGGACCTCAAAGCTCATCCCGTGCCACCCCTGCCATGCCTAGGGACACCTTCCACTGTCCCAGGCTGCTCCAAGCCCCATCCAGCCTGGCCTTGGGCACTGCCAGGGATCCAGGGGCAGCCACAGCTGCTCTGGGCACCCTGTGCCAGGGCCTCACGGGTCCTGACAGGTCAAAATTTGACAGCAAAGCCCCAGCTGAGACGCCTCACTGTGCACTCACCTCTCTGGCAGCGATCGTGTGTCCAGCAGCGCTCGATGAAAATCCCGTTTATCACCGTGGGGGGACAGTTGCTCTTCCCTTTCACGGTGCCCGGGCACACATCTCCACACTCTTCTTTGTCATCCTTGTTGGCCACAATGTAATTGTCTTCTACAGAATCCAGAATCCTGGACCAGTCGATGGTGGACAGGTAGCAGAGCTCGTTGTTCTTCTCAATGCGCACGGCGCCCCGGGTGATGTTCATCAGGTTGTAGAGGCCAATCTCCTTCAGGTGAACCATCTCAAAGATCACCAGGGCATAGTTGAAGAACAGATGAGTCCCTCGGATCACAGTGAGGTTGGGGAAGAGGCTCTTCAAGCTCTCCAGGCCATACACACGGAAGAGCAGCAGGTAGTCTGTGATCATGGTCAGCTTGGGGAAGCTGAGCTCACGGAAATCTTCGGGCTTGGTTTTGAACATCAGCAGGATCTGCAAGTGGCCCTCGATCACAGTGCAGTTCTCCAGCATGTTCAGCCGGGTCAGGTTGTTGCGGATATCCATGCTCCTGCAAACTGGGAGGCAAAGGACAATTTATTTATTTCACAGAAGGTTAATTGTTGTAGTTTTCTAAACGCTCAGTTTTGTCCAACCGCACCGAGCTCCGCTCGGGACACGTGGCCCTCTCAACGAGGCAGGCTTCAAGTGTTAAGAAATACACTGTGGGGAGCATTCCCTGGTATAAGGTTACAAAACAAGAGTATTTCATCATTTTTTCTGCCATCTTGAGTCCCTGCCTGTTGCCTCTATCACGACTGCAGTGGTAACGCCAGTCCTGGGACATCGCTTGGCGCTCACAAAGGGAAGAGATGTCTGGGCTGTTTTCTTTAGGTAGCTGCCAGCAACACACCTACCTCGCCTCAGATTGTGCAATTAATGCCAGAGGATTAGAGGGAATCATTTAGAATGGTTGCAGGGAGGGGAAGATAGGAAAGAATAATGGCCAGAGATGGCAGTGCTTGGGAAGAGAGCAGAAAACCCTGGAAATGCACAGGAGCACAGCCCACGCTCCTGCCCAGACTCTGCTGACAGGAGTAATTTACTACATTAGTAATTTTTGCCCTGAGCATTCTTTTCAGATGAGGTGTTGGGGCTTTTTTTGTTATTATTTTCTCAGGGTGCAAATCTCCCTGTCTTGACTATCTGGGCAGTTTATTTCATAGAACCAGCAACCAAAGAACTGGCAGAGTGAACATGAAGCATAAATTAGAAGGTAAATTGAATAATAGGAATCCAGGCACCAGCAAGAGGAAAAAGTTGGAATAGGGAAATATTTTTTCAACTCTAAGCACAGGTGAGAAATCAAGAAGGAAATTTGCAGCCGCATGCCTCTACAGAACAACAAAACTCCCCATGACAACCCTTCTGAAACCAACTTCATAGAAACATCAGACAGACCTTAATGTTCAAATCCATGTGGATTCTTCCTGAATTTTTCCTTTTTGAAGACTGCATCCACTCAAAGGATTCTCTCTTTGTCTACAGCTGGGCCAGTGTCTTCCCTCCCCAATTCAGAACAAAAAACACAGGCTCTTTCCTCTTTTTGTCACCATATGTAAAGTTCACCAGCTATAAAACCACCACATCACAGCTCCAAAGAATCACCTAGCCTTACAGAACTGATGTGGACACAAATATTTCATACAAATATTTCATAGTTAGGATTGTCGGACTCATGGTTTAACACAGACCACTGCTGTAGGGGTTAAAACCAAATTCTATGCAAATATCTTAATGATTATTCAAAATTTTGCTCCACTGACTGCAAGAAAAAAAAAATTGGCAACACTAATATGGGATTTGAAGCAATGCTATTGCCCAATGGGATTTTTTGGCACTATATCCAAGTCGTTTCATAAATTGCTTTCTGGAAGAAAAAAGCCAATGCTCACATCCTCAAGGATTAAGGATGTACTTGGAAAAAGTGGGAAAAGGATCCTGATGACCAGCCAGCAGCAACCTCTCTGCCCCAAACTGTACTGCTGTACATCCCAACCTGGGATAAAGGAGCTGGAAGAGCAACAGACTCAGCTTCAATGCTCTGGATATTTATTTGCAATAAATAACATTGGTATTTCCAAGGACACAAGTGCCTGGCAGGTCAGGACAGCGAAAGGAGAAGTAACAGAAGGACACGTAAGAAAATGAAAGACTGAATTCAACGTACGAGCCACCGGTGCAGCTAAAATTACCAGATAAATTCAAAATCCAACATCTTAGTTCTTATTTATTCTCGGTTCTCATTATTGTGGGGTGCACAGGCACTGCTGGGGTGGTAGCCAGCTGCTCCCCAGGATAACATACTGCCTGTTGGAATGGACAGCTGACCTTAAGGAAAAGGAAAGGTCAAAAAATACAGACCAGGAATTACGTCTGAGAGTCAGAGCTCCAGGCTATTGCTGTGGCTGAAGGCCACGAGATGCATGAATAGCCTGAGTATGATGATTGCCTCTGTTTTTCATCATTTTGGGTAGAATGAGATGAGTCACCAGGGGCTGGACACAAGCCCTGCACCCGCACCACCCCTGCCCCGTTGCCTGAGCAGGGCACCTTGAGCAGGAGTGGAAAGATCTGCAGTTAGGTACGGTCAGGACAAAGCCCTCTGAGTGCTGTTGGCTACATTTTCAGGCTGTGCAAATCCTCCTTTTCTGCAGGAACAGAGCTAAGGGGCTTGGTCTGGAGCAGCTGCCCCCGTGGGCAGCTGCTGCAAGACACCAGTGCCCAAGGGTGGGTGCCCAGCACTGGGGAAATTCATGGTCCTGTGTGGCAGAGGAACAGATCCACAGCCAGCAAGGAGTCAGAGAGGATGATCTGAACCCCAGGATGGTTTGGGTGGGAAGGGACCTCAAAGCCCATCCAGTGCCACCCTCTGCCATGGGGCTGGCAGCACTGGGGATAGTGAGACAGAATCCCAGAATGGTTTGGACTGGAAGGGGCCCTTGGGGACCATCTCATTCCACCCCCTGCCATGGGCAGGGACACCTCCCACTGTCCCAGGGTGCCCCAAGCCCTGTCCAGCCTGGCCTTGGGCACTCCCAGGGATCCAGGGGCAGCCACAGCTGCTCTGGGCACCCTGTGCCAGGGCCTGCCCACCCTCCCAGGGAACAATTCCTGTCCAATATCCCATCCATCCCTGTCCTCTGGCAGTGGAAGCCATTCCCTGTGTCCTGTCCCTCCTTGTCACTGCAGCCCTGGAGTTCACAGCTCTCACCCCTTTCCTTAAACACTCAAGACCAGTTAAATTACTTTCCTCCTGAACCTTTTGAGCTTCTGGAGATCACCACTAACATGAGCCATGCTGCTCCTGCTCCAAACAGCCCAAAAGCTGCTCAAAGATCTTCCAACCTCCACAAAAACCGCAACCATCTAAACACCCCCACAGGGTACAAACCTCCCTCGCTTCCAGCTCTCCCCATCCTGACACAGATTCCCCACTGGAGACTGCAGAAAAGGTGACCAAAGGCTAACAACTCCAAACACTTTGAAAAGATGTGTTAAGGAGCAAAGGTTAGCTAAAGGTGAATCTAAAAGGAGATGAGTGAAACTTTTGAAGAGTTAAAAATATAAATCCACCAGAGCTGGAAGTACAACACTCATGGTTCATCAGCTGCTTTTCCCCACATTTAGAGAAAAATCACACTTAATTATTTTTCAGGTTGTACTTCAATTTAGTTTTTAAGTGATAAATGGTATCTAAGCTCCTTCTTTTTAACACCTCAAAGATCAAAGAGAATAATAAAGACTTAAGAACATCTGAAACAAAATATGCTTTTTTGATGGAGGTTTCTCCATCTTTTTCATGCCTTTGAATTTTCAGCAGTTTGTATCTCCTGTTCATGCAGTAGCAGCTTAAGTCACCCCATAAATTTATTGTTACCAAGACAACAAGAAGCAGTTTTAAGCAAAGTAATAAGTGTTTTTCCACAGCTTCTCTCGATAGTATTTCTTCTGCAGGGACAGGGGAATTAATCAACCATTTAGTAGGAAGGCAAGGCAGGTTTGATCCCAGAAGAAGGAGAGCAAAGTTGAGCCATCAATTATAACACAGACAACCTGGTTACAAAAAACACGTAAATCAGCTTTCAGGGAAATAAAAAAATCACAAATTGATTCTCCAGTAGTAGGCCTAAAGCTGCTCCTGTGCAAACTACTGGCAAAACCTCCACTACACATAAATTCCTAAATTTCAGCAGAAACAGCAGCACAGCTCTGAGCTGCCAGAGGAAGCACGGCTCCATCCCTGCTACCAAGCTACTCACTCAAAAAACTACTAAATCATCCCAGACATGTTCCATCAGTCTCCCCAGAAAACCAAGCTGAAGCCACGCTTCTTAAAAAACAAACAAACAAACAACTCCCAGGATGCCAAGGCCTCTCAGACAAACTGGTTTGGTAACAACCTTCAAGTCCTGAATGAAGAAACCAGATCTGATGCCAGAGGTTAAGTTTTCAAGATAGAGTCTAACCAGGGGAATAGCTGGAACTTAAACCTTGTTTATAGTAAATCATGTGGATACTAAACCTTAATGATTCACTGCTTCAGAGCTCTGGCCTTTAACAATCAAGACCAGCACAATCTGGCACAGAAGGATTGCAAACCATTTGAGGTAACTATTAGTTAATTCTGCTTTTTTTGTAGTGTTTGCTGCCTATTGAATAAACAAACCATTGCAGAAAAATTACACTTGCTTGGGTTGGATCAAAAGCACTGCAATACTACATAAGGCTGACTTTTAGAAAAGGCTTTAGGAAACTGGGAAAAGGACTTTTGGGTGTTTCTTGGGACAACTGCTCAGACAGGAAAACATTCTGGTAACAGGTCAGAGGGAAGGACTGTGCGACAGCTTCAGCAATTGTTTAATAAACATAAAAAACATCTAATTGTGAAATATGGATTTTTAAGCTTCAGTTCTGCACCTCAGGTACCTGGAGCTGAGCAAACTGGATATGAGTCCCAAAATGATCCCCTATAAACCCCCAGCCCCTCAGGGAACATCTCAGGTGCCTGTCACCTCTCACCGCTCAAGCTGGTGCCGCCGAGCCGAGGGCAAACCCCCCAAAGCCTGCCCTCTAAAGCCTGGTTTGGGCTGAATTTATGCTCCCCTCATTCGATTCCAAGCTCAGACAGCAAACAGGACTCGTCCTGCGCCGTTCCCAGGCAGAGCTAGGCAGCAGAGCTGGGGCGACAGCAGCCCCGGAGCACGCGGCTCACGCGGGCAGCGGCCGGCTCGGGGCTGCGCCGACCCACCGAGGATCCCCCCGCTCCGAAGGCAGCAGGAACAGGTCCTACACCTTGCCCACATCAGTATCATTTCTATTCCACAAGGCAGTGGAATAGAAAACCGCCCCCGAAAGCTCTGGGGTTTTATACCGCTCAGAGACAGCCACTGTGCTGCCTCTCCCCCAAAAAAGGGACAGGACACACAGGGTTTGGTACAGCCCTGCCCTTCTGCACTCACTTTTCCTACTGTATTCTCCCAGGAGCAAAATTTCACTCTAGACCAAGTCTCTCAACATAAAAAATTCACACAGGCTTGAGGTGGGACAAGGGAACAGTTTCTTAATGAGTTTATGAGCACAAAAATATCTGTATCAGCCAGATGTGATACTAACTAAGAAGCAACCTATTTTAGGAGTGTGTTACTACAGCAATACACAGTGAATTTTGTCCCACAGGATGACTTAGGTAGAGATCTCTCAACTGCATTCCCAACTCCCACATCAGCAGAAGGTACTGGAGCACATGTGCAGCTCCCAAATTTAGGGGAAGAGTTCAGAAGGGGAGGAAGAGCACTCTAAACTCCCATGACTGCATTGATCAGTTTTCTATTAACCAGACAAGGAGCCCAAAGTAAGCTGCTCCATTAGCAGATGCCTAAAACCAGGTGAGGTAAATCCCACCCCAAATACCAAAGCTAATGAACTGACAGGCATGAGTCATGAGCGAGATTTATTTCAAGAAGTTGCATTATGTTTACACAGTGATAAAAAAAAATAATACACAAATCTGTCTTTCTTCCCAAAACAAGATACATGGATCTTCATTTTATGCACAGGTCAGGCCTTCTTTCCTTAACCCTTTCTTCCACTCCTGTCAGTAATTTCTGAACTCAGCAACTACCTTTAACCACGTGTAAGAGAGGAAGAATGCTCTCACATGAAGTATTCCTAAAATATTTAGGAAAACGGGATGGATCGAGGAGGAAAAACTCATAATCTGGATGCAAATGTGAACTTCACCATCCACCCCATTTGTCTCCTGAACCACCTCCATCTACCTGCTGCTCGCCCCCAACTCTTCCCCAAGGCTGCCTAAAGGCACCAAAGGGGAGAGAAATTTACGGGGCACAAGGAAAACCATGGATGGGGGGGATGCTGTCACTGGAGAGCAGCGTTACCTCGGGGCCTGCCTGCGGGAACACAGGGCACAGATCTCCAAGAAAGCTGCCTCCATCAGACCCGTTGCTCAGGGAACAACTTGTTTGCTTATGCAACTCTCATCCGTGCGTTTCCCCCCAGCCAGGCGGGTGCCGGCCCCGCGCTGTTTTCCATCCCCACCGTGGTGCTCCGTGACCTCACCATTCCCAGAAAACAGAGCCAGGCACCCAGAAAATAGAATCAAACACCACAGCAGCTGAAAGCCTTTCAGATCAGGGCCCTGATGGTCCGAATTGTCTGTAGAATACTTCATAAAGTATTTGCACCGTAAAAACAATATGGAAATGCTCCAGCCCAGGCTTTGCTTTGCTGTCTTGTGCCCCTGCTCCTCCATCCATGAACTCAAAGGTACATTTTCCTACCACGCTGTAACACAGCAAAGATTAGGGAGTTTAGAACATAAACACGCTTGAACCCCAAAAAGCAAATACGATTTAAATAAATAACCAAATCACAGGCTGCGCTGTGGCAGTAATAATAGTGTTTTCAAATTAGGAACTGCTGGACTCCAATTGCACACGTATTTATTTATTATTAGTGCTATAAGTCAACTGCCTTTTCCATCTCTGTTAGAGGCGGGCAGGTTTGTCCACAGCAGCTGGGGCTGACCCTCCCAAGGTAACACAGTGTCACCGGCCTCTGGTAAGGTTTCAAACGTAAAAATACCTATGAGGGAAGAAACTGGGTTATTTTTGAAATATGTGACTTGTCCTACTGCTGGATAAAGAGGCTGCCTTACAGGAACATCCTGCTTTATTCCCTAAATCCCATACATATCCCAATAATGTCCATCACTGTACTGTCTGCACTTGAACTGATTCTCTCACTCTCGCTTTTTCTAATGGGAAAGCCAACAGGCAGACTCTCTATGGGAGACATGACCCACAGATCCAGTTAGCTGTCATTAAATGAATGTTTTCCTTTTGTCAAAAAATTTGTAAGAATCGCCCAAAATTAAAGAACCTCTCATTAAAAGGATTTCCTGAGCAAGTTTATTTAACGTAACCCATCAAAACAGCTCGTAAGGCTTAACCTCCAGCCAGCCGTGGGTTTAACAAGCTTGTGACCTCCAACACAACATCTTTATACTCCTGTCTTGTATTTTACAAGCCCCTGTGTACACACAGAGCCTCCCCCCAGAGCTCTCCCATCTTAATACCTGTGGATTTGGCACACTACCTAAAAGTGGTTAAAGACAAAACCTCCGCGTCTGGCCACACTAAACCCTCCTGAAACCGGAGCCGGTTCTGAGGCAGCCGAGAAGCGGCGGGGGCACAGGGCTGGGGAGGGGACCGGGGAGGGCACCGGGGAAGGGATCAGAGAAGGGACCCGAGAAGCGACTGGGGAAAGGACTCGGGAAGAGACCGGG
>WAAG01005082.1:261631-292981 GCA_013390105.1 Tichodroma muraria
CGGCCCGGCGGCCCCTTCCAGCGCAGGCCGGGCTGGCGGCGGCGCCCCGGCCAGTAAACAAGGGGCTGCCCCCGTCAGCTGGAGCCGAGCGGGGCGGCCGCAAGAGGCGGCGCGGAGCGCGGGCACGGGACGGGACGGGCCGGGGGAGGAGCGGCGGCGGCGGCGGCATCCAGCCACCCATCATCACCCAGCCAGCCACCCATCCGTCCAACCATCCTTCTGTCCGTCCGTCCTTCTATCCGTCCGCCCACCCACCCATCCAGGCCGTCTGTGAGCCCTGGTGGCGCTGCCCGAGGAGCCGCTGTGGCCTCGGAAGCGCTCAGCGAACAAAACGCAGTTGAGCAGCCTCACCTCGCTGTGGGTTCAAATGGAAGCAGAGTAGGGTTAGGTTAGAGATGAGGGAAAAGATTTTTACTCTGAGGGTGGGGAGGCCCTGGCACAGGGTGCCCAGAGCAGCTGCGGCTGCCCCTGGATCCCTGCAAATGTCCAAGGCCAGGCTGGATGGGGCTTGGAGCAGCCTGGGATAGTGGAAGGTGGCCCTGCCCATGGCAGGGGGTGGAATGAGATGGTCCCCAACGGCCCCTTCCAGTCCAAACCATTCTGGGATTCTGTCTCACTGTCCCCAGTGCTGCCAGTCCAGGCTGAGAGCAGGGCTGCTGCCCTGGCTGTGCCCGTGTCCCTCCTCCTCTCAGAAAGGATGAATTGCCTCAGAGCTGGACAGAGCTTGGGATGAGGATAGTGTCTACCACTGCCACTGCTTTCAGTATCACAGAACCCAAAGAGCCACTGCAGATTTCTTGTTCTTTTTCCAGTGGGATTCACCATTTGGTGCCTTTTTAATCATCTCTGTGCTGCACTCACGCTAAGCCATGACAGTACGTTTCCTGGCAACTTCCAGTAATTTTATCTGGCTCTTGCTTTCAGCCATTTCTGTGAGACAAATGAGTTATAAACTGCTGGAATAAAGCCTTTTATAATTCAAAAATGCTTGGCAAATAGACATTCTCTAAAATTGTTATCCCACCATCTTTAGCTTACAACAGATCTCTCATTTCTGCATGACATTAAGGGCCCCTGGACAGGCCAGTGGTCACCAGCAGGTCACTGTGCCTCAGTCCCTTTTGTCTGGACACTGAATTGCACTTTGAGTTTACCCCATTTAAAAACCTTTGCATTGCTTTTCCAGGTAAAGAATCACTGCAGTTGTCCCAGGGACACGACACAGGGTGAATGAGAGGAGGGCTGGTCAGTGAAATCACGGCTCTGCTGGTGTGATTCACCCCCCGACGTTGTTTGAGGTTTCCCTGTTGGACAGGGTAAGGCTGGCAGCCTGATTCGACCAGCATAAGCAGGATTAGCTGGGATGGTACCTGTGCAACAACTACATCTTGGCATTTGCAGACTATTTAAATGCTGAGATGAAAGGCTCTGCTTAAGTGGGGATGCTTTCTCTGTCATCAGCACAGCAGATGTGTGTCTGCACAGCACAGGAGCTGTTGATTCAGCCCATTGGTGCACCAGAACCACAGTCATGGGAAGGTATTTCCCCCATTTCTGTCCTTTTCTCACAAATCCACACTGCTGCCTCGAGCTGACAGGTGCAGAGAGACTTGGAACCCCACTCATTCTGGACTGCTTCAGGAAGTAAGGGTAGTTAAGGAATGGAAATAAACAACAAAAGTATGAGTTCTCTGCTTGCAAATTAACCTGCTTTATGACTGTAGACTTTGCATAAAACAGACAGAGCCAAACATCACCTGGACAGCTCAGGCTGTGTGGAATTTATACTGTGACTGTAACAGCAACCTGCTCTTGCTTACTCACTTATGTTCTCATTGCCTTTCATGTAATAGTGATATCAGCTTACACATTGGCACATGAGGATTAAAGGCTACAGATTTATTATCTTTCCTTAAAATACTATTTTTAGTTTCTAATTACTGATTAAGAACATCAGTGTGCAACCTTTTCAACATCTTTCCCATACATTCACTGCTACATATTCATCACGCTACAGTGCACTTGGTTTGCAATCAGATAAACCAACAGGAGCAATGTGGGCGCTTAGAAACTAAGCCAACACCTGCTTACTCTTTTTTTTTTTTTCCTAATAGCTGCAATGCAGGCTCTTCTTTAATTCCTGATTCAAGAAGCTACTAAAATCACCAGTTTGATATATTAAATATTGGCAACAGTCACATTTCTTTCTCTCCACTACAGATGTTTTTTGGTTTAGTTAAAATAACTTGGAAATAAGCAGGGATAAGTGTCTGCTATGAACTGTGATAATCACAGACCATGGGGGTTCAGAACTGAGTCCTCCTAAGAAAATAAGTACAGAGAGACTTGCAGTAGAATGATCCATCTGTTAAAGCCTACAAAGACTTATTTCTTTTGGTTTGATCTATTCCTTTCTTAAATCATGGAATGGTTTGGGTGGAAGGAGCCCTTGGGGACCATCTCATTCCACCCCCTGCCATGGGCAGGGACACCTCTCACTGTCCTAGGGTGCTTCAAGCCCTGCCCAGCCTGGCCTTGGGCACTCCCAGGGATCCAGGGGCAGCCACAGCTGCTCTGGGCACCTGGGCCAGGGCCTGCCCACCCTCCAGGGAACAATTCCTGCCCAATATCCCATCCAGTCCTGCCCTCTGGCAGTGGGAGCCATTCCCTCTGTCCTGTCCCTCCATCCCTTGTCCAAAGTCTACTGCTCTGTCCGACAGATGCCTCCACATCAAACCAACCTAAGAGTGGCAACTTCCCAACAGATCCCTCCTCCAGAGCAATGCTGCTCAGAGCTGAAGTCCTTGGAAGCCCATCCCTGGAGCAGGAGCCACGTTTGCACAAACAGGTAGGGACAATGACTTTGTAAAGCAGCTTGAATGATGCAGCAGTGACATCCTTGAACTGTCACAAGTGTCTGTGGAGACAGAACTCATCTCAGCTCCCAACCACCAACACATGGAGCTTGCTGAAAGCTTCACACCTTGAAAACCAAATACATCTTTTTATCTATACACTGGAACACACGGGTGGGTTTTAGGCTGTGTGTCTTTAGCCGTACAAATTAAAGTTCCTCACTAATTAACCAGCCCAGGAATAGTCAAGGAACACAAAATTTGTGGCCAAAAGGAGCTTTGGAGAAGCTGACTCACCAAGAAGGTTCATTGGTACCAATTCTGTTTTAAAAACTAAACTGTTTGAAAACCAGTTCAGGAGCCAAAGCAACACAGCAGCCTGGAGGCTGAGCTGAGGTCAGAATTCCCACTTTCTGCTCCACCAGTTCACTGTGGCCTTCCCTTAGCAACAAGTTGCAACTGCCTGGGTGAAGAGTTACCCCATGGCCCAGGTTGCTCTGTTTTTATTGATTTGCCAGGCTCTCTTTCCTGCTCACACATTTCTCACCAGGCAATTTGCACGTTCTGCAGCCTCCTGCCCTTTGAAGATGCAGCAGAGCTGCTGTTGAAGCCAACAGCCAAGTCTCTGCATCACTGGCAGGATGTTGCTGTGAAGGTTTACGGGATTGACTTCTCAGTGACTAAACCTAAAGCTGAGAGTACAGGAGAGCTGACCTTGGAAAATTATCTCATCCTGTTTAGAGTCACACAAAACCTTTTGCCAAATCTCTTAATATAAAATATTTCACGTCATGGATTGACAGAGTTCCTTTCTTACCCTTCCTTCCGTCCACACCAAATCCGATAAGTGACTTTCCTCAGTGAGAAGGCTCAGAGGATGGAGATCCGGTCACTTTATGTGCTAAGGACAGAAGTCTCAGCTTTTTACTGTTGAAACAGGAAACACTGTCAGATCCTTCTGGAGAATTCTATGGTTACATGAGCAAATACAAATTTTGACCGGGGTGAAAATGGCAGAGGGCATCTCTCTGCTACATGCAGGTCAAAGACCCTGGAGATGAAGGATGCAAATCCCAGCTCTTCATGGCCAACTGCAGCTCTGCCTCGTTTTAGCTTTTTTTTAATCCAGTTTCTGGTTCTGTGCAGTTTGATTTTTGGATGTCAGAGAGGCAGATGCAATATCCAACTTATTTTTAATTCCTTGTCAGAATATTTTTGTTCTAATTCAGCATCAAATTTTTCAACTCGAAAAAAACCAAAGTGCTTGTATTCCCAACCTGGGTCTGGTGAGCAGGGCCCAGATGTGAGATAGCCAGATAGATGTGGCCTTCAGCCCCCTGAGCCTCCTCACCCTCCATCCTTCCCTACAGCTTCTGCCGCTCACCTCAGGCAGCGCCAGGTGTGTTTTGCACAACCTGCTGCCAGGCTCCCTGTTCTCCATCAGCCACCACGTGCGGGGCAGCGGCCGCAGCCGCGTCACTGCCCCCAGCACGGCCACGCCGGGTTCCAGCCCAGCCACCGGCTACACCAGTTCTGATCCACAGCTCACCCCCAGCGCCTCCTTTGGTTATTTCCTGACACTAATGCCTGTTTTTGTTGATCCAGTCTAATTTGGAGGGAGCGCTGGCGCTCTGGGCAGCACCAGGGGTTCACAAACCCTGGCCCTGTGCTCCGCGCTGCTCAGGGTTTGCGTTTTGGACGAGCCAGAACTCCCAGTTCCCGTTTGATAACCGGTTTGTTCTGTCGCTGGGAGACACGCCCTCCCTCTGTAAATGTTACAAATCAGGCGTATCTGATCCATTATTCACTAACTGCTGCTGCTTCCCACTTCCAGCTCCTATTAGAAGGAGTGCTCATGCCAGAAATGTCACGGTGGCATCATGTGACAGGTGGTATTGATTTAGTGCCGTTGGGGTTTAATGTCACTCCCGTTCAGTGGGACACACGGCGAGTGCACATGGATTCCCAGCAGTGGGGCAGGTCAGGACAGGAGCTGCCAGCCAGCCCCATGCCAGGCCCTGGGACTTGGGAATTACATCGGGAATTCTGCTGCAGACCGCGACATTTCAGTATCTGCTGGGAGCTGCTCTAGCACTGTCATTACAGTTTTTAGGATTCACAGAATCACAGAATGGTTTGGGTTGGAAGCATCTTAAAAGCCCATCCAGTCCCACCTCTGCCATGGGCAGGGACTCCTTCCACTGTCCCAGAGGTTGCTCCAAGCCCTGTCCAGCCTGGCCTGGAACACTTTCAGCAATGAGGCAGCCACAGCTTCTCTGGGCACCCTGTGCCAGGGCCTCCCCACCCTCACAAGGAAGGACTTCTTTCGTAAAAGCAACTAAATTGCAACTATAAATCATAAGACTCAATTCTGAGGTTTCATGGCAGGTTTACAGCAGACAATGAGAAGGGAGGTGACAATTGTGTCACACAGGGAACAGGTGGGAGCAGAACCCTGCTCTGCCCACTTCCTCCCTTTCATTCTTTATAGGATATTCCCTTTTGGCAAAACAGCTGCCAGTTTCTGCTCGCAGCCTCTCAAGTCTGATGCACAAAGTGAAAGAAAACCTGGGAATACGTGTCCCAAACCTGGGACTGCCCAGCCACGGGAGCCATTGTACCCATCGTTCTGCTCCTGCCATTCCTGCACCCTCACCAACAGCCTGTGAATGATCCTTCCAGCACATCCCGTCTGGCTGTGACAGGACACAGCTGAGCACTGAGCATTGTAACACACGGAGTCTCTGCCACCAAGGGTGTCTGCCAGAAAAGCTTAGACTGACCCAGAGTCGCTGCTGCTGCCAGACTCTGAATCGCTGCATCCACTGGCCTGACATGACCCAAACCTCCAAAAGGGTTTTGGTTGAATTTTCCTTGCTGTCTCAAAGCAGGTAGTCTGCCAAGAAGCCAAGCAAGGCCCAGCCCTGTGCCTGATAAACATCTCCCCATCTGGATTTCCCAAGCTTTTGGACAAGTTAAGCAACTCTCACAGAAGGCCATTTCTATACATATTCTATACATATTATTATTCTGTGGAGAGTTGCACAGAGCCCTGTGCCAAGAAATGGAGCTGAGGGCTGGAGCAGCAGAGCATCCACCACCCCCCACAGGTCAGTCAAAAATAAAAACTGTCATTCATCTGGGAAATGTCACAAAGCCCTGAGTCATTGTTTATTCTAAATAGCACCGGCTCCCATCTTCAAAGTGGTGTTGAATGACTCCCAATTGCTAAATGAACCCGAGAAAAGCAAAGACAACCCAGCCTTTGTGTGCAGGGGTTGCTGAGGCAATGGGTCCGTTGGGTTGGGGAAAGAAGGGAAAATTCTTCCACCTGGGAGAGAAGGCCCAGGAAGCAGAGGCTCAGTGCTCAAGCTGGAGATAACAAAAAGTGTTACAGGGTTCACTCCTGGCCATTCATTCAAAATAACAAACAGCCATGAAATGTCAATGGTCAGAACTTAAGTGGTTTCTGAACTCACTCAATACAGGCTTCTTTGTAAATCAGTATCTGTGACTTGGAGGGGTGCATGTTTTCTTGGAGACAAGCTATCACTAGCACGTGATATCACACACCCTTTCACATCTTTCCAATCAAAAATTTCCTAATTTTTAAATGCCAAAAAGTTACAGGCATTTTTGAGATAGCAAAATCCAGTTTAAAACTTGTCTGAACTGATGCACCAAATCTTTTGCAAGCTATAACTTGCAAAAATAACTTCTTTCAAGTAATGGAGGATAGAAAAGTGTTATGGACAATGAAGCATTAATGTTGCATCCCAAAATCTCACACACAAAAACCATTCCAGCATCACATCAGGCTCTAAGAGAAGAGCTTGGCCTTCAAATGCCTGCAGGGAAAGTAGTGAACAATTAGAATTGAAAAATAATTTGGTGACACAGCATGGACTAATGAAGCACAGCGAAATGTCAAACATTACATACAGATGAAGGAAAACAACCGGGAAAAGTAGAAATGTCCATAAATTGATTGCTACAACTATAAATTTCTCTAAACTCAAGGTAAGCAAAACAGAAGGAGTGTATTGCAGATATCTGAGTAGCTGGAATTAAAAGCTGTACCTCATAATATAATTATTCATTTGATAATCCATGAGCGAGTGGCATACTACATTGCAAACACTGTGTCAAATGAACAGAACGCTTTGTGTAAAAAATGTTAACTGTCTTCATTACAAAAGATGGGTTTGTACAGAAGAGAGCACAACTCTGACACAGAGCCTGGTGCTTTGGGATGTGTTCAAAGCAAAGCTGGATGTTCCTAAGAACCCAATTGTGACAAACAGCTCTTCCCCACCATCCTCTGTCCCGGGGCTGCTGGCATCAGCAGCCAGCCTGGAACAGCCATGGTTTGGTTCCAGACCAAAGCACAGCTGGCGTCACCTGCTGCCCCTCACCTCCATGGGACACACCTGAACACTGACCAGCAGGGATGCAGAAGGGTTTGCTTTCAGCTTATCACAAGCACCTACAGAGACTCTCAGGCTGTCACACAAGCCCTGCTTTACTGCAGTCTCCAAGTTTTTCTAGCAGCAGCAGTGTTTCAAAAATATGAGTTCATTTTTTCTCCGTTTTATTTTAGTGAACTCTTAAGACAACGCTTAACAGGAATAATTTGTTCAAAAAGAAAGGCTGAGTATTTTTTAAATTATTATTTCCATCTTGAAGACGCCACCTTCCTTTGCCCTCATCTTCCAGCACAAGCATGTTTGCACAGGTGAGGTCTGTGCCAGCTGCAGCACTGTGTGTACACTTGGGAGGTGGCAGGGTCACGGTGTTTCCTTCACGCAACGGCATCAACACAACAGTGAGAAGTGAGAACATCCACCCGCACAGAAGGGAAGCAAACTCTGCACAGAAAGCAACTCCAGTCTTGTAGTAAGTCTGAACTGGAGAAGATGGTGAAGTCCGAGGTCCCAAATACCCACCTGGGCAAAAGGTGAGCCTGAGAAGAGTTTTACCTGTCGATACTCTGAATCTGAGCCAAGCAAGCACCTGAACAGCAGAATTCTCTTCCTACACCAGCAGTTGTGTATGTACAGAACTGAAATTAAATATCCTGTTGGCAGCAAGCTCCTAGGTCAGTACAGAAAAACTGTGAAGACAGGAAAGAGTGTAAGACTTTAACTGTTATTTAAATTTGTATTGACTAAACGCCTTTTAGGAGTCATGACATTTGTCACAGCCACATTAAAAATGACTGTATTTATCCACTATAGAGCTTGTTAGCAGCTCAGTGTAAATTTTCATCATTACCTCAGCTCTCCCCTCAAGAGACAACAACAGTCAAGTAAACAAGTATCCAAGTGTGGAGAGGCTTCCTGAGGAAACCCTCCACTGCCTGCACAGGGAGGAGATACAAGTAGGCCTTGGACAGCCTCTTTAAGGACATTGACTGTGACAGTTCTCACACCAGCTGAGCTTTCCCACTGCACTGCAGGCAGCTTTAAATAAAACTAAACACAATCATTTCAGTTTGGGGAAAATCCTGATGAAGAGAATCATGCTGATGAATATAAAACAAACTACAATTAGCATTATCCACAGCAGCCAGTTGACGGATTTCTTGGCGTGCTGTTCCAGGCGGTCCGACTCGTCCTTGAGCTTCTCGAAGTTCTGGTCTGCCATCCTGAGGGAGTGTGACAGTGTCTGTGGGGCAAAGAGAGCAAACTGTCAGTCTCACAGCTGCCAGGTCTGGCAGCTTCCTCCAAGTGAGAAAGGGTTCAACTGCAGGCAGCTGTTGCCCCCAGTCTCCTCACTCCAATCCCACCAGGAATCGAGCCGCAGGATTTCACACATTAGCACTTGAACCTTGTGGGTTACAAAACTGAGGGGTCACAGCTCAACATGTGCTACCTGGTTGTCCTGTTTGATCACGTTCTGAGCAGCCAGAGTGTTGTTTTTGAGGCTGCGAGCCAAGCTGAGCATTTCCTCAGCCAGCTTCTCCTGCATGTCCTGGTGGTGCTGCAGCACAGCATCCAGCTCCACTGCTGACTGCTTCTCATCTGACGTGAGGCCTCTGCAAGAGCACAAGGGAAAAAACAGGATTTACACTTCCTTGTGGGTTAATCTCACAAGTTTTCCCCAGGTTTTACATCTCTACAAGACAACAAGGTCCATTGAGTCAGCTGAAGCCATTATATTTTGGTTTCTATGAGCAGACACTTCACCCAATTTAAAGCATATCTGGGATTTAAAGGTCATTGGGAAAACAGTTCCCAAAACATTGAGCACTAGAATGAGAAATTATGACTTACTTTCGCTTCCTTATGTTCAACTCCTCAGAATCTGGAAAAATAAAATGAGTGTTTAGCATGTTGTAAATTCCCATGCAATCACAGGCTGAAAAAACAATTCTCCTGTAAGAGATTTTTTGATATCCAAATCCTACTTAGCCTCTACCCCAACGAATATGGGTGTCAAATGCCCACCTGCTTTCTGCAGGGAAAAGAGGACACCCAACATCAAAACAGGGGAAAAACCCCAGCTGAATCACATCCCTGAGGGCAGGGTTTCAGCCTGTGTGCCTCGGTGTTCTTTCAGGACACGTTAGATTGGCCCAGCTCCAGCCGCTCAAACGGTAGCCATGGAAACCTCAAATTAATTCCTCCCAGTTCCCTACGTGAATGACATGGCTGTGTATTCCAGAGGAACTGAACAACACCTACTCAAAGCACCCAGGATCACATGGTTTGCTCAGAGCAGAAGGGAACAGGAGCAACAATAAATTGCCCCTGCTAATTCTGTAATTAGAATGTCTGTTTCTGCATGAATGCTACAAAAAGAGCTTCCTGCAAGTCCCCGCCACCATTGGTAACAACATTTCTGCTTTCATCTGTCAGGGTTTTTGGTTTAGTTGGTTTTTTAAAAACTGATGTCTTGTAAAGAAGTGAGGCACTAAATGAAAAGTACACTTTGGGAAATCTTGAACACCTGACCTCCTCCTTCCCCTCCCTGTAAGATTCAGGTTGACTACAGTTAGAGGAAACAACAGATCAAACTTACCATCAGCAGCCAGAGGGTCCTGGAAGGAGAGAGAACCAAAACTGCAGATTAAAAAAGGTCAGTGATAAAGGACAGCCCTGCAGGCCTGGCAGAGTGCCCGTGCCCAGGATTTAGAGACAAAAGAGGTGACTCCCCACCCAGCCTGGGACACTCCTGAGACGCAGCAATACAAGCAGGACAATCTGTAAAGCAGCAGCAGCACTGAACGTACTGTGCCGAGCAGCTCGCTCCTCATCTGGCCCGTGCAGCGCGCCTTGCTCTGCAGATGGACGGTTTTGGTGGCCGGGGTTCTCTCCTTGGCTGTCGTCGGGGTGCGCCCAGGAGCCAGGAACTGGTTTGCCAGAGCCTTTTCCGTCGATGAAGACTGGGAGTGGGGAGAAGCAGGGAACAGTCATGGATATGACACTCTGCAGTGTGAGGCACCTGGGGTGTGACCGGCAAGGATGGGGGTGCAACCCCACAGCTGCTTCCCAACAGCGAAGTCAGCCTGAACAGCAGCACTGACTGCACCTCACTGACTAAAGCCCAGCTCAGTGGCATTTCACAGCTCTCCAGGTGCACCAGAGAGGTGTCAGGCCTGAGGGACAGTACCTGCCCTTGCAGCTCACAGCAAAGGAGTGAGAAAGATGAACGCAATGTATGCTCTGCTTTCAAAAAGAAGTTTCATGCAATACCTCCTTTTAAGAAAACGTGAATCCAATACATTTATTCAGGCTTTCACAAGGAGCGCCTAGTAAGATTTTAACAACTTTTTTTTTTGGGATGCAAGATAAAAGTAAGCATAGGGACCAGGCAACAGGTGAATATAAACACAGAATACTGGAGTCTTTTCAAGCTGAACTACTAGATCTTACCAATTTTTCAGCTTCTAGAAGTCCCTTTAGGAAGTCCACTTTGCGACAGTATTCATTCATCAGTTCTGGGGCTGGCTTGCTATTGGAATTGAAAGATAGTAAGATGAAAGCCAAAAGTTACCAGCATTTTCTGCTGTTCTACTTTTCAAATTGCTTTTTAAAAAAACTCCACATGGTTCTTCAAAGAAATAGCCTCAGGTTGAGAATACACTTGCAACCCTCTGCAAATCACCTTTTCCAAGGCAGGGAGGGCTAAGGTCACAGGTATTTCCACAGGGAAGCACACACTGCTGTGGTGTTTGTGGGCTATGGCTGACTTAAAGGTAAGAGATTATCGAATCATAGTGTCATTAATGTTTCAAAAGACCTCCAAGATCACCAAATCCAAGATCACCTTTAACTGAATTCCCCCATTCCCACTAAACCATATTGCAAAGTGCCACATCTGCTCTCTTTCTGAACATCTCCAGGGATGGTGACCCACCACTTCCCTGGGCAGCCCGTTGCAGTGTTTTACCACTTTCACAGAAGGAATTTTTCCTGGTATCCAACCTAAACCTCCCCTGGCACAACCTGAAGGCGCTTTCTCTGAAACACAAACCCCATAACGGGCACCCAGGGGCTCAAAGCGCTCACCTGGACTGCTTCTTCAGCTCCCGGAGCATGTCCTCCAGCGCAGCCACATACTGAGGGCAAAAACAACACTTTAAGCGACAGCATTAAGGAGAAATACTCGGTCCGGCAAAGGCTGTGGGTTTAACATCACAGCGCTCCCCGTCCCGGTTACCGAGGGGCCGGACGCGGTGCTGCGGGGCAGAGGGGCGGCAGGGGCGCGGCGGCCTCACCTTCTCCAGCCGCCACTCCTCNCAGCGCCTCGCACCGGCTCAGGAGCCGCATCAAGTTCAGCTCCAGCCGCGTCGCGGCCATGGCGGCACCGGAACTCGCCTCAGCGCCGCGCGCCATCTTGGGGCGGGGCGCGGGGAGGGGCGGGAAGCGCCGGGCGGGCCGTGACCGCCCCGGTTTATTTAAAAACCTCCAAAACCTCCCCCAAATCACCCCAAACCCAACGCCCGCACACGGGTACTGAGGCAGCTGTTGGTCGGGGCCGCTGGGGCAGCGCTGTGGCGGCTGCTGTGGCCGAGCTGAACTCTTCCCGCACTGCAACATGGCGCAGCGCCGTGAGGGGCCGGGGCACGGCCGCGGCGTCGAGGCGCTGGTGGGGGAGCGCAGCTCGCCCTCAGGTGTGTCCCCTCACGGAGGTGAGGCGGCTCCATGGGAGTTCCGCCTTTGCTCCAGGAGCACCAAAATCCTCCCCTGTGACACCACTGCCGCCTTAGTGCTTCCTCTTTCCCCGTCCTTTATCAGTACTTCATAAAAACAGTAACCCGAGTAAAGGCTTCCTTCGAAAAAAATTGCTTGTTAGACAGACATCGATAAACCACCACAGGTATTTTTTAAAAGTGCAATGTTTTAATAAACGTTTTTATACATGTTGGTCTCAGTTAAGGCTATTACCACATTAACAGTTCTGTAAACCATGGAGAAAATTGTCATAAAATCATACAAAACATTAAGGCAACACACATTGACCTAAACTCACTGTTGGTCCCATGAGAATCCATTGTAAGGCAAATGGAAAAGGCACAGCAGTGGAATGGGGGGCACTTGTTTCCTGTACACTCAACCCATGTATTTTATTCAACATTAAGCTTTACTTTCTTTGCAAGGTTTTAATTTAAAGTGGAGAATATTTGCTTTAAACAACCTTGCTTAACCCTTACAGTACTGTACATTTCCGGGCTGCCTTCCCCGCAGCCACTTAAAAGACCATGAACAAGTTCACAGCCTTTCAAAGGGTTAAAGCCAAAGCTGTGGTCAACTTCAAGAAGAGTCCAGAGAGCTGAAGAATTTCACTTCTCCACACAGGGAACGTGAGAGTAAGGGTCCGAGAACCTGCGTTTGAGCTTTGCTGTGGGTTCGTATTCATCCCCGAGTTCCTGAGCGTGGGCCAGTGCAGACCCTTGTGCAATGTACACCGACTGGATGCTGTCAGTCCGCCTCGCTGGCTGCTCCCTCCACTGCACCATCTGAGACTCTTCCGTAGCGAAAACCTTGTCCTGGGATTCTGTACATTTGAACATCCCGGGGGGAAGTTTTATGTTTGCTGTTGGCATCACTGGAGTTCGACGGGGCACTTTAATCTTGGACAGCGTTAAGGAGTATCTGCGCCTTGAAGCCAGGGATGCAGAGTAAGAATTTGAAGTGGTTTGCGGGAGAGAAGGCACTTTGCAAATGTCTTTGGCAGGCACGCTGCAGCTCTGAGCACGGCAGTGTAATCCAATAATTGCTTTAAAGAAAGAAGATACTTAGAGACTGATAGCAGGCCTAAAAGGTAACTCAATACGAGCCACTGTGACTAGTTAATGTTTGGTCACCTGGCTGTATACAGTGAAAGATGTAGAATAAAAAAAAACACTTACTACCTTAATACTGACCTTCGGTATCCATCCGGCCTGGTTTGTCCTCCAGCAGGCTCTCTGTGCTCGCAGAGGTCTCCGAGTCCACGTTTTCCTCGTCAGAGCCTCGCTGGTCGAGCTCAGGTAAGCGGTAGGTGATGTCCTCCCTGCATCAAACACAGGCTGCAGCACCTCTGACACGAGCACCTTTATGCAGCTCATGTTCAGAGGTAAAGCATGTAGTCATTAACTATTAATGCTCATGGTATTTTCTCTCAGCCAGTGCTTTGTATTCTCCTTTTCCCCCTCGTAAAGGCCTACAGAACAGAGTCAGATCCTTTTAGACAAAAGGCATCCTGCTTTAATGCCTGTGTTGCCTCCAAGTGCAAAGGGCATGGTCTGATCAGGTAAAGGGGAACTTACTTCTCTTCTTTTATTGACTGTATACGATCGATGAGAATCTCCTTCTCCCGGTTGTTGGCTTCAGAAACATCCTCCTCTTCATGCACCGAGTCCAGCTCTGAGGTGCCACTGTCATTTCCTTTGACCTGAGAGCTTTTACTCTGCAAGACAGATTCACATGTAACACTTGTCAGTCACCAGCAGCTACAGTCATCTGCAAGTTCCAGAGTGGAAAACAAATGAGTAGGTCAAAGGAGAGGCTGATGGAATTGATGAAAAGCTGTTAGTTATCCATACAAATGTTTCAAAAAGTAAGAGAAAATTTCCTATTCACCTGATTTCCAGGATTTTGTTACCTGTTTTTGATCTGTCAGGCTCAGCTTAGTTTTAGTAGTCACTTAATGAGTAATATTATTACATCCAATGTAAGTTACATACAGCATCTATAAAACACCAGGTGATGACAGAACAGCAGCCCTGCATGCAGTCTGAGGAGGAAGTTGCATCAGTACATGCAGTCCTGATTGTTCAGAAGAGTGTTTAAAACTGAGTTACAACCCGTGTAAGTATTTTAATCATGCAAGAGCACCATAAGAAAAACCCATGCACTGGAGCCAGGCAGTTGTACATACCAGCTTCCCCTCGTAAGGGGAAGAGAACCCAAGTTTTATAGGCCAGAGCTAGAGAGAGATGGAGACCAAATTCATTATACACAGCCTCTGATAAGACACAGTTTGGTTTTTATTCATCAGTACAACAAAACCAAAGAGTAAATGTATTTTCCCTCCTAGAATGCAGCATATTTTTGCACACCAGCCATCCCCAGAGTGAAGGAACTCTTTTGCTGTGTCAGACACTCAATCTTAGTTCCACTGACAGAATTACATGGGAATAGATTTTGACCAGTACAAAAGCAGATTCTGACCCCCGCACTCTTTATTTATCAGAACTTCAATGCAGCTGAATATATTTATATTTATATTTATATTTAGCTCCTACCCACAACTTTGGGCAGTTGGTTTTTTCCAGCTGATTTTTGACTCACTGAATGGATGGACAGGATAAGTAGCACTCCCTCCCCAAGAAGCTGGTGTTTTACTTCAACACTTACCGTGTTCTGCCGAAGCAACGAGAGCCGTCGGAACGCAAAGCTCTCTGCTGCTTCCAGCTGATTGATTTCTTCCATTTTTATCTTGTACTTCCTTATCTGCTCCTTTATGAGCATCTCTACGCACCTGTGAGAAAGGCAAGAGCTTATTGAGCTGCCTCGTACCATGAAGGTTTTGAAACAACCATGGTGGGATGGGATGCTGCCCCTGGCCTGGGGGTGTTTGTCACACACACGTGGCTGGAGTGTGACTGCAGCGTCCCAGCCCATCCCTCACAGCAGCATTGCACGGTAACGGGTGAAGAGTCCAACACAGCAGGCACAGCAGGACAGGTCATGGTGACAGGTAATGGCACATGTTCCTCCTGGGGTCACCAGAGCCTCCCATGCTGGCTGTACACAGTGGTGAGCAGACAGACATTACCACAGCTGCCAACAGCTCCTGCTGCTTCTACCTGTTGTCCCTGTGCTGGCACAGGGGGCAGTAAGAAGTTACAAAAGCTGTCATTTTTCAAACTCTGTTTTCATTGGAGGCAGAGGCAAGGCCAGCCATGCAGTGAGGATGGTGAGGGGCTCTCACAGTCAGAGTTGCTGGAGGGTGAGGAGAACAGAGAGGGTCAAGGACAGAACCTTCTTCAATTCAATGAACAATGTAGAAGAGATTATCAGGGGGTTCCAAGGATAATTCTATATCATATTGTTTATTATGCCTTGTATCTCAGCAAAATAGATGATTAGGGTACAAGCCTCCCAAAAAAACAGATTATCTTGATGTAAAACACAAACCTGATAGTTAAGATCATATTATGATGATTATAATATAGATCATCCTACTTTACACTTAGTAAAACGGAGACAGGTGCAAGGTCTGGGAGGGGTGTATGAACTGGCAGCACTGGCAGAGCTAGAATTCAACAACTCTTGATCCTCAGCTTCTTAGCTTGATATGAATAAAGTTGTAACATATACAGGTCCTGGTACTGACCTTCCATCCCATTCCAAAACACTGCTTCTCAGCAGACTGCCAAAACTTACATGGTTGTTTTTGAAACATCCTTCATGCTGGTCAGGGGGTCAGAGGTATCAGGACAGCGCAAGAGGCACGGAGCAAACACGATGGCCAAGGCGTTGGGGGACATGCGGTTCACATCTTCTATCAAAGCCACTCTGAAATTCAACGTCCAGGAAAAGAGATTTTAAGCAGCCCTTGCTAGAATACAAACACCCTGATCACACCTTGCCAGAGTTCCCAAATAACTTGTAAGGAGGTGTCTTGGATACTCAATGTGTGCAGCAGTCCAAAGAAGCTTTACAATTATCTCGTACCTACTAAGTAGACAACACTTCATGTATCAAAGGATCAGGGAGTCACCCAGGTTAAGCTAGTCTGGTAGCTTCCCAAAAGCATGTCTGGTGATTCAGCAGCTTCTCTTCAAAAATCCCTTTTGCCCCTGTTCAGAGGGCTGCTTGGAAAATCCTCAGGTTCCTTGGGTAAAAGCAGCCGCTTTACCAGCACCATTTATCCCTGCTCCTTGGACTTGCATATGCTCATCCTCAGTTCACTACAAGCCCCTCTGTCTAAATCCTGGTGCTCAGATGATTCCCCAAGGCTCTGAGATCTACCTTGTGTTCAAAGTTGTTCTTACCTGGTTTGATCCAAATACACCAGGTGGTAGAAGCAACCACACACCTGTTTGTGAGCACAACTACCAGCTTCAATTCCTTCATTTCTACACCAGCAGAATCCCTACACTGACTCTGAAGGTGTTTAACACTTCAGAAAGCTCCCAAGAAGCATTCAAAATCATTGTAGTTTCTCTACAAATGAAGAAATTAAACTCATTACTTGACAAGATGGAAGATGAGTCGTTCCAAGGTATTATGATTTGCTTGTGGGAGCTGCTCCAGGACACTGTAAATGGCACAGAGTTGCTCCTGTTTCTCTGGCAGTTCTGCACAAAGGGAGAAAACACAAGATATTAATTGCTGTGCAAAGCTAGTGGAAAGCTGAAAATTCCTAAATTCTGATAAGCCTTACTGTCATTTCATTTAGCAACTGTTAAAACTGAATGTTGAATTACCCCTCATGGCACTGCAATTATCCGACACTTTCAGATGCTGCTGCTGTTAGCAATCATCAGGTGACACACTAAAACCTCCAACACTGTCTAGGGTGCCTTACTTTAAATCCCTAGATTTTTAACTTCAGTGGGATTATCTGTATATCCAGATCTGGTTCAGAATAACAAGAAAAACCCTGCCTGCAAGGAAACTTATTGACACGCTTATTCAGTTTTTAGCAGCTGTAAGTGACACATTAAAAATAAAAAAAGAATCCTGAAGCAAGATCAAGTAAGCTAGAGGAGAAATTCCCTGGAAAGTGTTTTATGTAAAATGTCTGAAATCATTGTTGCAAGTGCACTGGAAGGAGCTGTTTAGTCAGCATGAGCAACTTAAGAATTTCTTTTCCCAAGGACACAATGAGTTAAAATAGAAATGTTTAAAGAATGGTTTTAAAACCTACCTACAGCTCTGAGAAAATCATTGTACTGTGCTGAGGTCATCAGTGGGTCTGGCAATTCCCTCAGCCACTGCTTAAGGATCCCTGTGATGGTGTGAATAGGGTAATTCTCCAGTTTCACTGAGTTTGGGTCTGAAAAGAAATGTTTTATTTAGAGTAGTTGAATCCTTTGATGCACACAATGAAACCCTATAGAAATAAGATTAGAAACATTCAAAACTCGTATTCACAGAAACCAAATGGCAATTCAGAAGTTAAAAACAGACAAAATACAGTCATTTAAAGGTACTAAAGAGCTTTAGGCAGCCAACAAAAATAATACAGCCTGCACGGTCAACAAAAGCTGGTTTTTAAACGCTAAGAAATGACAGATACTTTCAGATAAAAGAGAATTTCAGGGAAAACTGATATCATGCAAAGGGTGGACAACACAGCCTGACCTTCCTGCAGCAACTGCTTCAGCTCCTTCATCCGATTTGCTGATCCTGATTTCCTGTAGATGCCTTCTGTGTAGAGCCCGTGCATCTCCACGTACTCCAGCAGCTTCTCCATGACCACGGGGACCGAGTTCCTCTCGCTGGTCAGGGCGCTCACGCACACCCCGAAGTGCCGGGGCTCCGCGTCCTGCTCGCTCTGGGGTTGACACGGGTGAGATCCCTCTGTGAATTCCCCTTCCCGAGCTAGAAGATGCCATGGCTTCCTGCTACAACTACCTTATGCTTCCACAAACTAAAGCTGAGTGTTTTATTCTGGCTTGCTACACGCTTTTGAGCGTAAGGAAGATTTCCTGAGCTGCAGCAAAGAAGAGCCTTTATGGTTCACGCTGCAGGATTTCTTTATCAGTTTGGCCAAGACTGCACACACACTCTGTGAGAAGGGTTCCTAAATTAGCTCAAGCATCACCTCCTAGGAGAATGCTCTGCTTCTGCAAGTGCAGGCCCCTCTCTGACTACATGCAGACAGAGGAGGGAACTGTCTAAGCAATTTTTATTCAGTGCCTGGACATTCACTGTTCATTTACTGAGAAATAAAGGCAGCATTTTGCATGCACAACTTCTGGTACCTCAGAACCCCATCCCAGATCCATGGGCCTTACCTTTTTCCCACAGGAGGTACAGCTGCTCTGGATTTTGGACATGCACTTCTTGTGACAAGTCAGCTTGCAAACTAGAGAAAGGAGCAATTGTTACAAGCATCTAAATCACACTGAAACACTTTGCAGCTTGAATTACCCACTTTCTACATGGCCTGTTCACCAAGGCCCACCTGCAGCAGCCAGAGCTACGAGCAGTCTGCACACCTGAGGTGTGTTCACTCACCACTGCACAGACAGGCCTTCTCCATGGGCCAGATGTAGGAGGAGCAGTGCTCACACGACTGCCGGATGCTCACTTGGTAGCTTGTGAACACGTGGCCATTGTGCTCCTCAATCTGGTGAGAGACATCCAGGAACCAGTGAACTCTTTTTCCCTTTTAAAAATTGCTATTATTATTTTTAATAAAACCATCTACCCTATCTCAGATTTTCACCTTTTATTTTACAATTTTAGCTGAAAGCTTTCACCCTGAAACCAAATTTCACCCTATCTTAAGGCAGTTAGGTTTTGCTGGAACATTCCATAATTGACTTGCTGCCTTAAGTTCATCAGTACAATACAAGAGCTATAGTTTTGCTATTAATATGTAGTTGTTTTCTTTTAAACAGCCCATGATTGAAAAAGCCTTTAGACTCTAAAAGAACCTATGGACAAGCAAGAAAATGCTTGAGTACCACCTATCACTGCATGAGCAAGACCTCCTCTGTGAAAACCAGTTTTATATTGTCACATCTTCATAAAAGAGGTATGTGAATGAGAATGCAAAACAAACCAGAATGTCAGTACAAAATCAAGCTCTTCAAAGGGTGCTTGTGTTTTCTGAGTGCACCTGAGGACTTGGATTATTGCAAAAAGAAAGCACTTACTGCACGATCTTGTTTCCGTTTCTTCTTCTGGGCTTTGGTTTGCTGCAGTGAGAAACAAAACTGGCCTTAGTCTTTGAAATTCAGGCATTCCATTCCTTTTTTTTTTCCCCCTATTGAGTTTCCCAGACTTTACTTCACCTCCAGACATTCGAGACACTATCCTGCAGCTTCAGCTTGGTTTGAGGGTTGTCTGAGCTGACACTATCAACTTCCTAAAAATCAACTGAGCTCACTGCCTGATGACAAAGGAACTCCATCTCTCAAACCTCCAGAGAACTCCTATGTTTTCACCAAAGAAAATGCACACTTTCAGATTCTGAAAATACTAAATTAAAAAAATTAACAATTCCATAAAGGTGTATCAGCAACCAGAATTTGTTACACACATGATGTGTGCATGGCAAATGTTTCCCAAATAATACAGAATGCCAAGGAAAAGGTTTCTGAGGTAACACAGGTCCCTTATGTTAAGAGAGCAACAGTTTCACCATCTTATAAACCAGTAACAGAATAACTTTCATACCTTGGGCTGCTCACATTCCTCTTTCTTAGTATATGCTCTGATGAATTCATCCAGAAGGGATAGAAAGAGATTTAAAACCAGCTTGACTTCTTTCTCTTCCCTTTTTTTGGCCAGGTTTGTAACTAGGAGCTGGTAATTTTCCACCAGATCTTTATAGCCAACATGGATTTGTCCATTCTAAAGAAGGAAAAATACTTGTCAGACATTCCTTTTTGATACTGTTAAGACAGTTTCACATTTTCATGTACTTAAGTTCAGAGGTGAAAAAGCACAGCCATGATCAAAGTCAAAGATAACAGCCCATGACAGAAACAAGTTAACACACTTCCCTCCTGCACTGTCCAACAGCACTTGGCTGACACAAGGCAGTGCCAGAACAATATTGGAAAAGCTGTTGGCTCCTTTCTTTAGTGTTCAAACACAGCAGCATTAAGAGGCTGAAGACAGCAAAATCCATCAATTTCTAAAAATAAATTTATGGCTGAGTGAATGAGAAAAGAAAAACAAAGCAGGCTGCTTGAGATTACAGCAGAACTGTAAAATGAGTCTAACATTCAGCTCTGAATTCTATGCTGAGAATTGCTGAATGGCTTTGTTGAAGAGCTGCAGGCCAAGCCTTGAACCTGCATACTCAATCCATTTATTGCCTGCCAATTTTCCTTTATTGAGACTTACTACTTACAGGAGCAGAGTACATGGTCTTGATGTTTCCTCTGAACTTCTCTGTGGCTTCAAAAAACAAACATTCAACACCAGACTTCTGGGAGCGTAAGTCATTGATCTAGAAAAATATACATCTGCATCAGATTTTGTTAAAAAAAGAACATCTCAACAGAGTTAAGCTTCAGTGGCTGGGCTTAGTCATTTGTGACCATTCCAATTATTTAAAACAACATTTTTTAATGCACTGTGCTGATGATACAAAACAGAGACGGGTGGTTGGGCTTTAGAGAAGTCTCTCTTTACTTACAACTCTCGCCTTTATTTTAATACAAGTTTTGCTGCCCATCATTTGTAAACAAAGAACATGAATGCCCTGTATTGTATTTAATGCAACATTATGCATTCAGCAACTCGAGGAAAAGAATAGCAAGGGCCCTAATACAGACCTAACTCAGTCAAACCATCCAATCAATTCCCTTCTGCTTTAGATTGTAACACAAACTTGCACCTAGACCAGCAGGCTTTAAAGTTCTATACAAACAGTGAACAAAGACTTGAATTTTATCATGGCTGTGAGCCTTTCACCTTGTTTAGGAGGAACTCATCCAGGTGTTTCAGCTCATTGGCATTCGCAATCTCCCGGACCATGGACGCGCGCCAGTTCTGGGACACGTTCGAGATCTTGCTGATCTTTATGGTTCTGTTCTTCTTCGCTTTGCTGCTCTCCTTCCCGGCCTGGGGGCGGCCTGGCTGCCCCGAAGAACCTGCCAAGGAAACGCATTTGTACACTCAAGCAGGGTGAGGGAATTCTGCAGCATTTGTTTCCTCGCAGAAAAGATGCACCGTGCTGAGGGTTAAATCGCCAAACTCACCTTCTGAAACTTTCTGGGTTCCTCCTGTGTCTGTAAGGAGGACACAGGACACGGGGGAGGGGCTGTCTCCTTCCTCAATCACATCAGAACTCTCCTTTGCAATTTTTTTGTCTGGCTTTTTCCCCAAAAGTCTACGCAAAGGGCTTTTGAAAGCAGACCTGAATACAAAAGCAGATACAAGTGTGTCTCATTAGCAATGGAAGCTGGCCCTGCCACAAGAACAGGCTCTTCACAACAGCCCACAACAGGATTCACAACTATGGGGAATATCTAGGGCCCAACCTGCAGAAAAACTGAGCAGCACAAAAAAAAGGAAAAGACAATGTGAAAGCACTCCTGGACTTTCTGGTATTTACAAGATCAGAGCACTACCTTCAGCACACATAGACAACACCTCACATATCCAAAACATCACTTCTGGCTCAGGAAGTCCCTGGGATGCAGAATGCCAGAGGCTGGAGCAGGCCAGGGAAGCAGCATTACATGCTTGCTGGGTTCTTCAGCTTTTCTCTTGGTGTTGTATTACACTACATGAACTTTTAATCCCAGCTGTAAGTTGGTTCTTATTTTAAAAAGAACCAGTTCACAGAAAGTGTTATGCAAGCAGAGAATCTGTTCCTCAGCAGGGTCAGATATCATGCTCAGAGCAACATGAAGCAGCGACTCAGGCCACTAGTGTAGCTGATGCCAACTTGTGCCTCTCCACAATCACACTCTCAAGGTGCCCAACTCAAGCACCAATGGAAAATCTCTTTTTTTTCATTTTCTCAGAGACAGGTCAGTCACACACACAACCCATACTTGGCATCCCCTTGCTGACTCGCTGGCTGCACGGGAATGGCTGTGTCCGAGGTAGGCAAGTGGTCACTGGGCTTCTTCTGCACAGGATATTTCTTGTTGCCTTTTTCTTCTTCAGCTGGATCTGGTGATTGCTACAGGAAAGAGGAGTCAAAAACTGCATTTTGGGCGACAGATTCTTTAAACGGTTTAAAAAGCTAGAATGGTAAGTTTGGTTCATCAAGACAAAACACTTTACCCAATAGATATTACCTACCTAATACAAGAGCCAAGTATATTTAATGCTTTGATCAATTTATTAAAAATTAAGTTTTCAAATTACTGTATAATATTTCCTGATGATTGTTTTTACGTGGGTATCAAGCAAAAAGAAAATCAACTTGAAGGAACACAGAAACACACTACAGACAATTATTCACAAATCTCTACTATTTATAAACAATGACAATTAAGTATAAATATGCACAATAGCATCAGTACCTGGTTCATGGCAACAGTCTGGGCCAGTGTTGAGAGGTCACTCAATGAAGCTGAACTCCCCTTCTTCCTGTAGTAAGATGAGTTTCAGAATATATAATTCAATAAAGTCTGTGGCCTCTTCACATCTTTTAAATAACCCACATAACACTACACCTGAGTCAGAACCCTGATCAGCCCTTGCAATTTGCTTTTAAATGAAAAATGTATTGGAGAAGTGAAAAAGCATGGGAATGTCAGATTTCCTGCCATATCAGAGGGATGATGCTTGCAAGCTGCAGATCACTAAATCCTTGTTTTCAGTGGGTAAAGGACACATGAAAATAAACTCCAGACACTATTTAAATTAATGCCCTGACTCTCCCTTTTAATACAGCCAGGCAGGCTTTGCATCTTTTTTGAGCTTCTGAAAAGGATCTGCCCATACAGATTCATTGAAGGACTGGGAAGCAAGGAAAAGCAGGAGCTGTTCACAACTCCACTTGCTCCCATAACGTGGCCCAAATGTACAAGCTCTCAGGAGTTCTCCATCGATTTTTAAACATTACAGTTATCTGTTTTCTGTGAAGTGAAAAAAAGAAGCTGCCCTTACTCTAGCTGATCCTGAGGAGACTTATCCACACGTATCCTTCCATCCAAAGACTGACTCAGCACATCATTCTGGCCAGCATCAGACTGTCTCTTCCCTTTCCACTTCTCTCTCTTGTACTTTAGCTTCTCTGGGTCATCCACGTATCTCTGGATTGCAGAAGTGGGGCTGTCCAGGTCTTTGGTTGCCCTCTGCCGCCTGTTTTTATCTGCCCAGCAGTCAGCAGGGCCCTGAAAGCTGCCAGTAGCAGACAGTGTGTTATGAACATTCAGTGCAAGATCTCTTGGCCTTTCAGGGCAGGTAAAGCTTTGGCTGCCTTTTATTTGGTTATTTTGACTCCCTTGTGTTTTCGTTCGATCAGCTGCCATGTCCTCTGCTCCTGATCCAGGTGGTTGCTCAGGAACAGAACCACTTTCTTCTATCTCACATGATGGTGGAATGTCTGGAACAGTTTTTTCTTTGCTTGGACTTTTCTCTCCCTCGCTGCTTCCCTGAAGGACATTATCTTCTTGTGCTGTGGATTTCTCTGGCTCTGGAGCAGTTTCCACGGCCTCTTCAGAAACGGTTTGCTCCTCGTGGCACAATGCAGATGGTCCTTCAAAGGACAGGAGCACATGCTTGTTCTGTAAGTCGTTGTGTTCCAGCCCCCTCTGCCGACGGGATTCCCGCTTCTCCCGGCTGCTGGTTACTTTCTCCGAGCCCTCCATCGTGTGCTTCTGGGGTAACGTGGCTTTCTCAGATGAGTTCAGGTCTTCAGATTGTTCATTTTGAGCTTGATCTTCTTCCTCAACGGCTTGATCTGGCTCTGACTCATGTTTAACAGGCAGCTCATCTGTTGCTGGCTCACTCTGCTCATCCTTGCTTGTATCATCCTCTTTGCCTTCATCTTCCTGCATTTCTCTCCGCTTTTCTTCAGCTTCCTGCCTTTCTAGAACCATTTTCTGGTATCTGTTAAGAATTTTTAATATGAAAACACAAATCCTTAATGCCCAGGGGTCAAAAAAACCACCAACTGTTTAAATGCAGCCCAAATAGAAATACAGACCCAAATTTACACCTACAGTCCCAGTGGGACTGCAGGGAGGTGTCTGCTTGTCAGGACTGGCAGCACCAGTGCAGCTCAGCTGAGTAAAGCTCAAGTCCTGAGCACTCACCCAGCGTCCACACTCCACTGCCCACTTGACACTGACTGAAATATCACACAGCAGTAACTACCTCAAAGTTCATACAATCCCAGAATGATCCGGATTGGGATGAACCTTAAAGATCATCTCAGTCCCATCCCCCTGCCGTGGGGATGGGACACCTTCCAGTATCCCAGGGTGTTCCACCCAACCTGGCCTTGGACACTTCCAGGGGTTCAGGGGCAGCCACAACTTCCTTCGGCAACAATTTCCCAAATTTACTACATCTCCCCAACACACAAACTGAGCTTGGCAGGTGAAGCCAGGTGATTGAAAGGATGTTTTCGTGCCACGCTGCTCCTTGCCCTTTACCTCTTACGTTGCAGGTGTCCCCTGACCAGGGCCTGCAGGAGACAAACTCTCCTCCTGAGCTGCAGGAAGCGCTTCCTGTGCCGGTGCCGCCTCCAGGCCGCCTGGATCTCGATGGCAGCGTTGTTCCTCTGCAGAGCCAGCCTGGCACAGCGGGAGTGCCAGCACCCCTGCAAAGGGAGGTTTCTGAGTGAGGGAGGGCTGCCTCAAGGTGGGGAGTGCTACACAACAGAGTTTGTTTGATTGTTGTTAGGAAAAAAAGGTCGGCAATTCTCAAAGATACCTGTAGAACAATGGCTGCCTGCCGCATCCTGAGAAAGCGCCTCCTTTCCAAAACCATCCTGAGCCAGCTCTGCAGGAGGATGATTTTCCTGATCACTTCTTTGTGTAGTGTATCCTGTAGTATCTGCCTTTCAGCCTCTTTCATAAAAACCTGTTCAGTTAAAGAAAAGTTCACCAAGAAGCAGTTAGTAAGAGCATTTCAGCTCCCACTGGAGCTGTGATAAGATAAGATAATAAGATAAGCTATAATAAGATAAAATAAGCTGTAATAAGATAAGGTAAAGGTAACCACTGCACCAAACCCAACTGGCTGACAGCTCACCCAAAACATAAAAGTCCTTTTAAATTTCAGAGTTTGGATTCTAAAACGTACACCTGTCTCTACAGCCTTCAAATCACGGAACCCTTCTAAAATGCAAACATTGACCTGTTTGACAAATGCCAATAGCAAGGATTTCCCAAACAGTATCTATACAACATGGATTTGTACTGTAGTCAAGAAATCAGGCTGGCATCAAAACCAAGGGGTCAAGTATAACCTCTGTGTCAGCACTTGCAAGAGTTAAAATAACCAATTTAGGTACAAAAAGCAGAGAAGAGTAAATGAACTTGTAAATGAACTGCACTGAATTTTGCAGTGTAGAGCAGTGTTTCTTACTGCCTTACAGAAAGTTTCACAGACCTTGGTCTTCCCTATCTGATAGTAGTTTTCATTCAGTTTTAGTTTATTTAAATAAGCACAAATGTCTTCCTTGGAGGCTTTGGCATTTTTGGGTAGTAACACCTGAAACTGGTCGATGAATTCCTGTAAAAAGCAGAGACAGCAAGAGACCAAAGTTAGAAGGCAACTCCCAAGTTTAGAGTTTTAGCTCTAAAACAGAAATCTATTTAAGACACTTAAGCTACAGGGATCTGAAAATACCTCTCACTCCAAACTGAGCTAATTTTCAATGTAAAATGCAGGCTACAGTCAGCCTCGTGTTAACAGGAAAGATCACCTGGATGTGATCTCTAAACCTACACAGACTTATACAGAAAACTAATTCCCACATGGAGACAGCACTGTGCAGCACTGACTGACTGCACTCAGAACATTTTCCTTTGTGCAACCAGGAAGAATTTACTGGCAGATGACTCACAACAGTTTAACTATGACTTCTTACCATGCAGGCTCTCTCAAAACTACAGTGCATTCTTACAGCTCATCCCAAGTGGTCATGAGCCTCACACCAAGAGACACACAAGATGTGCTTTCCAAAGAGAGCAGATATTCCTGAAAGCACAGGCCACTTCCAGCTCCCACCGCACCTGGAATGTGTATTTGGCACTGTAGCCAGACCTCCTGATCCGCACAGTTTCCAGCATGCCCGTGTACCGTAACTGCTGCAGCACCAAGCTCTCATCAAAGAGCATCTCCTTCTGTAAAAGACCAACACAAAACAGCCAATGAGAGCCTGAGGAGCCCAGCTGCTGTCGTAGGGACAGCACGTTTCCTTCCACACCTTGGTTACCTTTCACCTGCACACAGAGTGACAGTGAACAAGTTGAAATAAAGATTCCAAGGCTCGAGCCCTGGATCTCCGCAGGCAGCTCAGCTCGGAGGCAGCCTCACCTTCTCTGCATTGGAGCGGATGCAGCGGATGAAGAATGGCTCAGCTCTGCCCAGTGTCTCCAGCAACTTGTTAAGTGAAGTCTGAAATGAAACAGTCACAAAAGTTTTTCTTCAGGTATCAGCATTTTGAGTGGTGTTTGACAGCAGGACAGCTTCTGCCTCAGGAATCAGGTCTGATGGATACCCAAAATCCAAACAGATTCTCCCATTCCACTCAGCACATCCCAGTATTTGATATTTGCTTTTAGCTTTTCTCAAGAGAATTTAAAGCAGGGTTTGAACATGTTCCCACAGAAGCACTAGATTTGTAAGCAAGAATGATCAGTACAGAGAACTGACACATTTCATAGCATAAATGGCATCTCAAAATGTACTCTGACTTTAATCAAGTAATAACTTCACTCGAAACAAACCCCAAGAATAAAACCCACGTTGTTTTCCAAGTGAGACCAGCCTAGATCAGCCCAGGAAGGCCTGTGCCCTGAGGTGTGTCACCTACCTGGAACTGGGCACTTATGCTGGGGGGTTTCTTCTTCTTGTGCAAGTGCAAAAGGGACTTCGTAGTCCGATCATGAAGGGTCATGCTCATGATGAGCTTCAGAGATTTGGAATCCAGCAAGTTCTACAAGAAAGTTTTCATAATCAACAAAGTGCAAGTCTTTCAACTAAAAGGGAAATATTTGTCTGAAATGAGTCAGAATGAAACCAGTTATCCAGAGTTCCACATCCAATGGAATGTTATATTTCATGATTATTTCTATTTTGGGCCAAAATATTTCTTAAAAAGTGAAACTCTTTCACTGCCCCATCCCAAGAGTGTAAGGTGAACAATGGGAATCACATAATCACTGTATTTGCCTTCCCTGACTTTATGCACTTATGACATCTCCATAGATGTCTAATTAAACAACTCTTATTAAAGTGAACAGTCACCTATTTTTCAGCCTGTCAGGACAAATAATACAACTTTCCTACACTATAAAACAGTTCTGAAGTGAGTTCTGTCAATCAAAATGAAATTCACAGTGCAAAAAAGCCCAAACCTAAGAGAAATCTAAATTTTCTGATTACCTTGGGAATGATCTGCTTTTGCTTGACACCTCTACTCTTCCTGTTAAAATATTAAAGATCATTTAAGAAAAAAAAGTACACGTGATTTTTGATTAATTCAGCAAGCTATAAGTTGGTGCAATTTATGAGGCAAGGTGAAGGACAGAAGAAAACGAGCACAACAGCACCAGGGTGTGTTCATGCATGTCTCACAAGTGATCAAGGCAAGAAATGGAAACTGCTCTGCAACAAGAATAATTTTTTTTCCTTAAGTAAACTCTGTAGGTATTGGAAGCTTTCAAAAGTGAAACATTACCTCTGAAGTTAAAGCTATTCAAAACTGCACTGTTGTACAGGCTACTGTACTGTGAGTTATTCTCTTTAGCAACCGTATGGTCATTAAACTCATTATAACACAAAGGCACTATCAAATCAAAATACTCAATTCAGAAGTTACAGCTGCTGGCACCAGAACCTCTGTGAAAGCACCCAACTGCTGCCAGGAGGGCAATGCATGTCCCAGCAGCAGGAACTCTGGAATGTCTGAGCAGGACACACCTCAGGCACAGCTCTCATCCACACACAGACGGTGAAGAAGTGGAAGCTCTCAGAAAGAAGGCTGCAGTTCACATCCTGCTGGCTCTAAGCATATTAACTCTGAAACAGGGCAGGTTCCTGCTCTGAGCCACCCAGTTTACATTTACTTATTATACAGCAGAGCACAGATTCACTTCCTTCCACATGCACAGAACTGCAGACGTAAAGACTCTAAACCCAGGCATACATCCAGCACCAGCACCCTGAATTTCAGGTAACATTTGTCACACCTTGTGGGAGATCCCACTACTGAGTATTTTGCAACAGCAAGCTCATACTACATACGTGGGGTGTTTAAAGCAATTCACATGAGAAGTAGGTTTAACTTTCAGCTAATGCAATAAAGCAACAAGGTGTCCTCTACAGCCTATTTGCAGAAGGGATGTTTTAATTTTAATTGTCTTGTTTAGTGTTTCCCAAAAGACAAATTTGGGACAAGCATCATTTTTAGGGACTGGAGTAACTGCTTGGCTCTTGTTGCACTTTCAAAGCAATACCCAGAGCACTCACAGGAGGTGGGAGCGGTGTTGAAGCTGACTGAGGGACCGAAGCAGCTCACAGGGATCATCACCCTGCCAGGGCAGTCCTTTAATACTGGCGATGATTTGTTCATGCATGTCTCTAAAATGATCCACAGCAAAAAACAGGTGGCAAACAGAGATACACAGCAGTGAGAGAGGGGGAAAAAAGGAGTTAAAACACCAAAAGGTTCCATCACCAAGTGTGCTCCAAAATGTAGCAGGTCAATCCCAGGCTACTTTTTCCTAAACATGAATGACTTTGATGAAAAGTCAGCACTTTCTATTCCATCAGTGCTCTAAAATTTAATTGCCAGGGTTTCATACTCAGTCTCTGATTCCACCTTTTAATGTAAATTCTTGAGTCATCAATTCAGAAAATGGAGGGAAATTTAGCAAAATGCACTTAATGGGCAGGGAACCCTTCTGGTTAAGCCAAGGAACCTTTTCAGGTAGATATAAGCTTCTTTATAACCGACAGTAAACATTTTTATAGAGAATTTGACTACTAAAATGAGGCTACTTAAACAGACTTACATCAGAAGAATAAGTTATAAACAAGCTGTTAGAGGGATGCTTGAAGAAATTTTGAGTTTCATTTCCATTTTAAACTTATTCACATTCAGGTTTTCAAAGTAAGCCTGGGATGGTCCTTAATTCATGGCATGTTCCATTCTTCAAGCATGCACTGTGCTTGTGAAGTGCTGTGTCCTGGCATAGAACTTACCTTCTTTACTCTCCAGAGAGGCACAAACCAAAAATAACAGAAGTGTAAGAATCACTTCTGACTCTTGGATGCTCTCCACATTCTGAGCTGCTCACAGAGGCAGCAACATTATTACACAGTGCTGCTGCTTCCCTGGGTACCTCTGAACTTTTTTGAATATCAAGATTTAAGATATCCCAAGGAAAAAGATCTGGGAAGCCGTGACCAATCCTTTCACCCAAATTGGTTGTCTAGTTCTTTGTTTCCCCAAGTGACAGAGGCTGTCCAGGGTGCAGTAATTAGGAAGCAGCATGAAGCCACTATTTTAAGTGCTCCATGGCTTCACTGTCACCCAGAGCACACTGAGAAAGTCACTGTGTCCTGGAAATGTGCCTCCCTGGCCTGGGAGTTCAGGCCTTTTGCTACTTACTTCTTGTTCTCACAAAAAGAAATGATGTCTTGAAAAGCATTTATATCGAAATCCTCAGAACAATCAAATGAGAAATCGAGCACTGAGCGGCTGCAAAAGGAACACGTACAAAGCCTAAATATCCATGGAAAGGCAGATCTCCCTACAGAGATACAGTTCTGTAAGACTGGCCCTGTCTCTGCCCCCTTCAGTGACCCACACTGGCTGCAGAGGAGCACACAATGCTAAAAGCTGCACACACCAACCACAGAGAACTCAAAAACCCAGTGGCAAATGGAACTGAGGCTGTCCCCAGCATGTGGTGGCACTGGGTCTTACATAAAATAAGCTAGAGTGCTGTTTTGATAGTGTTAAAAAGGCCAAAGAAAACAAGACAGAAGAAATAAAGCTTGCTTTCCTTGTGGAAAGACCTAGTTGAGATTTGATATATGAAAATCCAATTCAGCAATTCAGCTCTTCCCTGTAGGGGTTAAGGATGTGTTTCTCACCGATAAACTTTTTCTACTGGCGTATTCGACCTCTGGAGTTCTCCAAGGGGAACTCTGGGTCCTTGACGTATCACTCCTGTTAGGAAATAACAAAAAAATTGCATTTTCACAAAGATATGAGCAGGCAAAAAAACCCCAAACGAACCACTAACTTTAGCAAGCAAAGTATCTATCCAAGGGCCTGGAGTTTTTATCTAGCTCTTTATCAAGCCACAGTACTTTTCTGCTAAAACTCCCTTCTGCTAGAAAGGAAGTTGCAGCTGCTCAAATTTAGTAATTAATCCTGAATATTCATTTGATACTCCAGAGAGATCTAAGGAGATCAAAACTAGTGCTAAGATGAGAATACCAGAACTATCACCCTCAACTTATACAAAGAGGCCTTCAAGTCTGTCCCAGCCTGCTGGAAATGCACTGAGTGGAGGAGGAAAGCTGAATGACCTCAGGTAAGAACAGTGACAATCTCCTCCATGTGTGACTATTAAACCATTTCCACACTCAGTTTGCCTTTAGTACCAAAGATGGTGTCTGGTTGATGAGGTTTTGCCACAAACTCATTCTGCCAGCAGACGAATTGTAGAGTACTAAACGTTTTCAGAGCAGTTTTCTGTGCCTTACCTGCAGTTTCTCCTTCCATACCTGCAGTTTCCAAGCTTTACCTGCAATTTTCTGAGCCCTACCTGCCATTTCCTGTGCCATACGTGCACTTCCCCATGCCCTACCTGCACTTTTTGAGCCCTCCCTGCAGTTCCCCAAGGCATACCTGCCGTTTCCTGTGCCCCACCTGCCCTTCCCCTGTTCCACCCCTGCC
Source organism: Tichodroma muraria (assembly GCA_013390105.1). Taxonomy (NCBI): domain Eukaryota; kingdom Metazoa; phylum Chordata; class Aves; order Passeriformes; family Sittidae; genus Tichodroma; species Tichodroma muraria. The sequence continues at coordinate 292,723 of WAAG01005082.1, forward strand.
ATTCCCAGTTCCATCCCTGCTGTTCCCCAGCCCCACCTGCCCCATCTGCCATTCCCCGTTCCACCCCTGCCCTTGTCCTGCCCTGTTCCATTCCTGCCCTTCCCCCCTGCCCCACTCCGCCCTTCCCCGTTCCATCCCTAACCTTCCCCAGCCCCTCCTGCCTTTCTCCTGCCCCTCCTGCCTTTCCCCTGCCCCTCCCCAGCCCTTCCCTAACCTTCCCCAGTCCCATCCCTGCCCTTCCCCAGTCCCTCCCTGCCCT
>WAAG01005082.1:293176-316043 GCA_013390105.1 Tichodroma muraria
CCCCAGCTCCACCCGCCCTTCCCCGTTCCATCCCTGCCCTTCCCCTGCCCCTCCTGCCCTTCCCCAGCCCCACCTGCCGTTTTCTGCGCCCTGTCCCTGCCGGCCTGGGCGAACACGGCCATGGCGCGGATGGCCGCGCGCAGCACGGCCCAGCGGAACACGGCCACCGGGTCCATCCCGAGCAGCTCCCGCACGAAGGCGCTGTCGCTGCTGCGCAGCAGTGCCACGATGTCAGGTCTCATGTAATCCATGTTCTTCTCCCTGAAATCCTGCGAAACAGGCACGTGGTACCACAACATCTCGCAAAGCCCCCGTTTCGTTTATTCAGAATAATAGTGGGGGTTACCTTCCAGTCTACACCACCACCCAAAAAACAAACCCAAAGTACCTCTGAGAACCCTTCCGATCCAGCCCATTCCCAGCAAATTTTCTACATCCTGACAATAAACTCCCAGAAAGGCAATGAATTTTTTCTTGTGCCCATCAGATCTACCACGTACTTTGATCTGGTATTTCACTTTGCCAGCAAAGTGGCGAATAATAAAAGCAGGCTCCATCACTGGCGTTCCAACAAAGAACTTGTTCTCCTCATGCTGTTGTTTGAATTTTGCCAGTAGAGTTTGGTTGGTGGCATGTGGAAAACTGGGAATACAAGGCAAAAAAGGTCAGCTGTTTCTCAAATACAGGTTATGTTCATTAGGGTGACAGAATGAACACTTACTGATCCTTGTGGAAAGTATTAATTGTCCAAAGACCTCTACACCTGCTTTGGATTTTAAAGGCGGGCTCAATTTCTGGGCCCAAACCAAGCAGCCCCACACACAGCAGATGTTTCAAGTGTACATCAATGTTTCCTCCCACTTCACCAGCCAAATTTAGCTAGCACCACATTAACTATTTACCACACTTGCTACTTAATGCTCTGAAGACTTACAGACATGCATTTTACTTTAACTGCAGTTCCACGGTAAGCCACAAACATGGAAGTTCCTAAATTTGCATAAGCCAAAGTTCAGTTTTAGCATCAATGTATTTTACCACCATACTGGAGTCATTAGAAGCAAACTCCAGTGTAAATCATAGCCATAAATAACCCCTTGCTTCCCACAAGATTCCTCTTCTTTTTCAAGGGCTGTATTTGTTCCCTTTCACAGTCCTTCCCTCCCCCCTGCCACACATGTTTTTTCAGAAGATGTTTGTTGCTTACTTGCTTTCTTCATCCAGAAGATAGAAGAGGCCAGTGGGCTTCTTGCTGATTAAGTGAATGCAGGCCACATTATCAGTATAGTCAATATTGTGCCAAGTGATCCCTTCACTCTTATATTCCTCCTGTGTAGCTCAAGAAAATTCCCTTATCAGTACAATGATTCCCTGACCTTTGATGTCCTGTGGTCTAAGTGCTTAAAACACAGCCTTGGACAGCTACAGCAAGTGGAGTTTGTTAGTTCAGGCAGCAGAGACAAAAATAAGAATTTATAAATAAGATCAGAAGAACAGGCACAGTGGCACAGATCAAAGGTCCTCAGGCACGTCACTCAGCAGGGTCTGTTTGGGGTAAAACTATTTCAAAACCAAAGCTGTGAAAGGAATGTTCTGCTGTGCTCTGCCTTCCCAGCAACCAGCAGCCTACCACCCTGGAGTCAGACATTACACCCACAGCACTCCAGTAAAACTGGGCAGACATAGAGGAGTTCAAGACTATTTTCTCTTCTGTAACTCTTGTATTATGGGAATGAGAATAGTTAAATATCACGTTCCAGAATTTTCATATTGCACCGTCAGAGGAAATAACAGAAGTTTCAAAACAGGCAGTCAAGGCCTACACAACATCAGCACCAGAACTTCCCTAAGGAAGCAATGGATGCTGCTTAGGCTCAGAAGATTTGGAGCTCCCTGACAAGAGAACATGAAGCCCTTCTGCTGAAGTGACAATCCTTCAAATGCTTGACAAGACAAGCTTCCCACTACGACACAGAAGCAAAACACCAGATTTTCTTAAGGCTGTAAATACCCACAGGAAAAAAGTTAATGATAAGGTAATAAAGTAAAAAAATGATAAAGTAAAAAAAAAGAATCACAAAAAATTAAATAAGTTTTATATTTAACAAAGGACAAAGAGCACCTCTCATGTTCTAGATATTGATGATGATAATAAATGCATTATTTTTAAGTAGGTGGAATTCAGTCTGCCCAACACAGTGCACACCGTGTTACAGAAATGAAATGCCATTTTCCACAGACAAAAAAGCCTTTCTTTAAAAAGATATAGAGATCCCCCTGAGGGCCCTCAGGCTGCAAGAGATACAGGAAATGGGTCATTCAAGGATTAAGCTTATTTGGAAAAATGGCATTAGAAAAAAAAAAGAAGACAATGTAACTATTTACTCTGGCCAGCCTGGATAGCCAATTCTGTCCTAAGTTACAAACCAGGGACCTCAACATTATGTTTACACACAAAGTTTGGACGTTTAGTAATTTTATTTTCTTTAAAATGCTTGCCTAAAGTTGTTGACAAAGTACCACATACTAGAGAATAACTCCTTTCAGCAGTGACCTGAGAACCACACTTCTGCACAAAGCAGAAAAAAATCAAGTCTGGAGCCAACCCCCCTCCAAAGCCCAGTCCAAACCAGGATCTGTTGGCTCCTGCAGCACTCAGAGTGCTCTGTCAGATGACATCAACTGCAAACAAGTCAATCAACATATGCCAGTAACACCAGGATTTCAGAAAACCACTGCCAGGATCAGAGCACAGCTGTATCCCCTAAATGCAGTTGGGTGGGAGAAGCAGCAAAGATTGGTTATTAAATACCTACAGACTGATAAAAATAACAGAAGCTGTTTCCCAACCATTAAAACAAAAACACCTGAATCCAACCCCTCACCAACAGACTTCCAATACCAAAGTTCACAGTTTTAAACTGTCCCAGACAGTTTTAGCTGACTTCTGTCTGGGATCACCTCAATGTTATTTTAGTTTTTGCAGTCAAGCAGAAACTTAGTGCCAGCCCTCTGAAAAAAGATCCCATTAGTACAAGAACAAGCAATAGTGAGAGAAGAAATTTTAAAAGAAAAGACTTGGAGAAATATTCAAGCAATTATGCCACGGGGTTTTGCAGAGTAAAGGCTAAGTTTGCATAATACATAAACACTCGATAAAAACAAGTTTCACTTTAGCCACTCTCATTTCTTACCTGCTCCAATTTGAAAATGTGCTGATTGAAATAATACTGAAGCTGCTCATTTGCATAATTTATACAGAACTGCTCAAAACTGTTGGTTTCAAAATCTTCAAATCCAAAAATATCAAGTACGCCAATGGACAGACACTAAAAGAAGATGTGAAAATCTAGTTACCAATCCATTATACAGTGCCTTAACCCCTCCAACAGATAAACAGCCCAGAAAGCACTGCAGTCCATGCTGAAAGATTTTAAATATTTAATAGTTCTGTCTACTGTGAAAACAGAGATGATTAAATATTACCAGGAAATTTACCACGGGCTTGAGAAGTATCAAAATTTATTCCAGCTATCACAACACATCATGTCTAGCATTGGCTGTTAGGTCCAAGCACACAACTGCCTGCAAAGGCTTGGTTTTGTGAGAGACTTACAGTAACAGATTCCTCCATGTCCTTCTTGTTAAGGAGTGCATGATTGATTCGCAGAACAATCCAATCAAACAGAGCACTGTACAAGGACTTTGCCATGGAATCACGAGCTGTTATTGCCTGCAGATCAAACAATCTTCAGAACTTCATTTAAAAAAATAATCATTTCCATTTCAAACCAGTGTCACTCACAGGTTACAACCCCAGCAGAGATAGATAAAACGACAATTTGTCTTTAATTCAAACTACTAACTTTCCAACGAGCCCTCACAGAATGTGAAAGTGTACCATAATAGCTTTCTTAATCAAAAAAGCAAGTTTCAGTTATTTAAAATATCTCTACAAGTGCTCTTTTACTCACCTCATTGAGACTATATGGCAAAATAAGCTTATCATTAGCAGTCACAGTTTTTCTTTTTGTTAGCACTTCTACCAGGATTTCCCGTTTAACCTTCAAAACAAGAGAGAACAACAGTTGCTGTCACCATCAAGCTCCTCAAAGAGTTATCTGACTGCAGCAGTGGACATACAACTTCTTCAGAGAAGCTCTTTGACAACAGCCACGTTTATCATCCATCAGTAGCTTTACAAGTCCTACAACTTGCTTAAATTATCCTGTTTACATTCATTCAAATGTTTCCCTGTGGTGGCAAAGAACACACCTACACTGAATTCTTGCTCATCTCCGTGACTGGTGAGTCAACAAGTTCTATTTCCATGCTATAGGTTATACTCCATCTCTAACCCAAAGAATCTCACTAATTTCATGTCTCCCTTTTCACAAGATAAATTTTGTGGAAGTATCACAAAGGAGATTTAGATACAGCAATTGGGATAGCCAAGTGAAATGCTGAGGTAGAATGTGACAAACAGGTGTATCACACATTAATGCTAAAGAGAAATACTCTACTTTCAACAGCTGGGAAAGAATGTCCAACACTTCAGGAGGTCCCACGTCCAACCCTTCATCCCGACCTGTGGCCTTCTTCTTGTATGTGACATTGCCCAAATATAGAATAGCTGAAAGTATTGAAAAGATCCTAAGGAAGAAAAATTGAATTATGTCAGAATTTTTATTAAGAGACTTCATTATAACAGGTTAGCAGACCTAATTCTGCCTCAAGAATTAGTCTGTAAGCTCTCAAACACTCAGCTCTCCTCGTTCTCTACAGAACAACGTGTGATCCCAACTGCCCACTGCAACCCATGAACAGCAACTGCCAGTAACAAAAGCTTACAGAATTCCACTTACTGTTTCTTTGTCGCTGAAAGGAAGCCAACCATCTCCATGGCTTGTTTTAATCTCTCGAATTCGTGTCGGAGATCTTCCCCATCTTCAATTTTCAAGTTATGCTGCAAAGAGAAATCCAAAAAAGGCAAAGAGTGAAACCCAACCTTCACAAAAAGCCCAGGATAATCTATTTTCCTTCCTTTCATCTTTGACACAGCACACAGACAACCCTTATCAATACATTGGTAAATCACAGATTACCTGGTTGAGGTAGAAATAATCTTCAGGTTGCTTGAGGTGAAATTCTTTACGCTCTTCCTCATTGACTCCAAGTAGCAAATAATAAAAGACATGGTAGTTCCTGCAAAGTCAATACATTTCTCTCATGAAAACATAGTGGATTTTCTTTTATTCTATATAATTCAGATGTTCTTAAACTGCTGCATTGATTTTAACTCTCTTGGAAAAGTATATTTCTCTCTTACCTTTCATCTTTTTCTTGAGAAACCAGACGAGATTTTTCAAGCAGGTATTTTTCAACCACAGCCCTAAGGAGCCACAGAAAATGAAATAAGCATGAGGACAAAAAGAAAAGACCTCAGAAAACATCAGACAGCAACTGCAAGGAGAGTTCAAATAATGAGATCTGCACTGAAATATGCAAGAGAAGAGCTTAGACACTACCTTAAATCTAAACCAAGATTTTCAGTAGGCCCTACTGTGACTGGAGTAAAGAAATACCTCTCTGCAGTGCTTGGGTTTAGTGCAGATAACTTAAAACGGGCATAACAAGCAAGGAAAGTGCTGATGAAAATTGTTACCAGAAACAAGACCCACAGACTGGTAACAACGCGTTATCCTGGAAGATTAACACTTATCTGAAAAGGCATGCCAAGGCAAGACCCCAAAAATATCCCAGACATCTGTCTGATTCCCATCCCAACAAATCTGCTGGATTTTTATGTCAGTGAAGATGTCGGCCCAGAATGGAAGTCAGCTAGCCAGCAAACCCCCTAGAGGGTGACAAAGAACCTAAACAATAATTTCAAGTCCTTGACAAGGGGCACAATGATTGAGGACAAAGTTTGAGCACCTTTTCTCAGGCTGAAAAAAGACCCAAGTGTGTTCAATTGTACCAATCTCCTGAGCTAGTGTGACTGGGTCTGAAAAGATGTTAAATTTGTTCAGAATAACACTCAAGGCACATGTGGCACAGAGTTCCCAGGCACTCGTGTTACTGCAAATGAGAAGATCCAAAGAAAAGAAACACTGGAGCATAAAGGGATTGCTCATGATACTCCGCAGTCCCTCAGAACCAGCAAATGTAGGCATTAAATATCTCATGTTTTAAGACCTTCAGATATAAGCACACACACCTGATAAAGTAATTTTATAGCTTTCTTTATCTTTCTAACTGATGTTTAAACTGTTTCTTTAAAATGGCTTCCTCAAATCTATTTCACTTCTCTCCACACCTCTTAAAAATTTAGACCCTCTGTTTTTAAATGCAAAATGGAGAGGGCAGGGGATGCTATGCAAAAGCCTTCATTTAGCATGAAGGTAAAGATAGAGCAGCAGATTCTTAACCTGAGCCAGCTGTACAGCCAAGTCAGAATGTTGTGCATCACCTGACAATTCCATAAAGCTCAGTTTACAGAATTTTAAACTCCAGAGCACCAAGATATTCTCACATGAACAGAGCTTCAACAAGGCAGCATTTTATGTACAACAGAGGCTTCCCAGTTCCTAAAAGCACAGAGACCACCCCCAAAACTAGCTCACCCTGTACTTACCCCCGGACAATACCATTCTCTAAATAGTTGACTTGAATGAACTTCCCAAAACGACTGGAGTTATTGTTATGTGCTGTTTTTGCATTTCCAAATGCCTGCAATTAAGCAAAATGAGTTAATTTTCAATCAAACTAAATATGTCAACACACAGCTTCCCAAGCTCTTCTGTCCATTGTTCAGATTCCCGTTCAGATTCCAGAAGAAATCGGAATACTGGGAGAATTGCAGCACACAGACACCAAAAAGGCACCCTAGGAAGCCCCCATGTTCCTCACAGAACTATAGGTGTTTATTATTTCACCCATGCAGTAATATTTGTGGGACTAAGGGAAGGGAATAACACTTTAAGATATTTTCAGGAGCACGGGTTAGGTAACCATAGGTAGAGAGTGCAAATCAGCCTTAATCAATAACAATTAGGACCCCAGAGAAGACATTCAGCAGGGTGAAGACAGCACAACCACCATGAAATCACCTCTTCCATACAAAAGTCACAAACCACATCCTATTACCCCATGCATTGCTACCACTGAAAAAAATTCACATTAAACACAACTTCTCTTCAAGAGAGACAGAACGTTAATATCTCATTTATAAAGTTAGCCCAGGAATTTTCAAAGTTGTGTATTCAAAAAAAAAAAAAACAGGAAAAGGACAAACAGAAAAATTTTGGTTTACAGAACAACTCATCAGGCAGCTACTCTGCTACACAACACTGCAAAATGGAGTTTTATGATGAAGTGTTGGGAAAGAAAAAATACTTATGGCACAAACCCTAACTGTGCATCTCTAACTCTTCTATCAGATCAAGAGTCCTCTGACAGCTGCTAATACACACATAACACAAAATCCTCTGCATGAGCCATGCTTAAGGACTACCAAGGAAACTTATTTTAAGTTAAAACTTATCTAGTAAACTCCTTTGTTTATTAAACAAAGGAAACATGTAAAAGTCCAATTCCATTAGTTATTGGGAATGTCTTTATCAACTCTTAACTATGTGTTCCAAGGGCAAGGGAAACTTATCACCCTTCTACCACACAGCATCTAAAGAAGGAAACTTCAGCAAAATGCAATTGCTTGCAAAAATACCCTGCTCGGGGTAGTCTATCCCAGCATGTCCTGCCACAGGTATTTCCTCTTAAAGCTCCAAGCAATGAAGTCCTCCATTAGGAGATCTCCTCCCTAATACAGAACCCTTGTGAAATGATTTGTGAAATGATTGCACAGAGCTGTGTAATCTCTTCCTCCACACACAGACACTCAGTCCCACATCCGGAGCACGACGGATGTGTGAATGCACTGCCCACAGCACAGAGCTGTGTGTACACCCAGCCAGGGTGTGCACATCCAGTCAGGGGGCATTTCCACGGAAAACACTCTCATTATCACTATCTCTATGTTGAAAGCCTTCCCTTCTCTTCTGGTTTGATTTTTGTTTCAAAGTAACTTAAGGGTTTCAGCAGTGCTGCAGTGGAACTTTTTGGCCACTAATTCCAGACCAGGTTCTCCAAGCTCTCCCACAGATTTCCACCACTATCAGCATTCAGAGGGTCTGAAAAACTTCCTATAAACTGGGAGAATGACCATGATTCTTCAGGCAACTGTTATTCCTGACCTAAAGGAATAAGCTCAAGGAGCTTTTTCTGTGCAGAGTAACTGTACTGCAACTCCAGAAAAATCAACAGGCTTCAGTAAGGAGAGGATTTGTATCCAGAAGTGCTCACAGATGGCTGAAGGGAGAGGATTTGTATCCAGAAGTGCTCACAGATGGCTGAAGGGAGAGGATTTGTATCCAGAAGTGCTCACAGATGGCTGAGGTTGAGCTCCAGCTTCGGATTTTCCAAGACCACACCACACACGTTGCAGTGCCAACAGCATCCCCACTCAGATTTTTCAAAGCAAGCCCAGCCACCAGTATCCCTTTGCACCATTTATCACCGATGCATCACCCAGATTTCCTTCCTTTAGAGCCCATTTTGCATGCATATGCACATTAATAGATGCATGAAGTCCAGGTCAGCTCCTTGCAGTTGCCAAACCAGCAGTGAAAGTCCTGTGTCATCAGCACAGTGAATTGTCAGTAAACCAAACCCCTCTTCCTCTCCAGGACAGTGGCTCAGCTCCTGCTCTCTGCAGAACACCATCCAACTTCCCATTCTGGGCTTTGGGAAATCTGCTGCAGTGAACTTTGCCAGGCTACAGAGTAATGGACTTGCAAAATGATCCCAGAAAACATTTTTATAAAGTCTTCCAACTTCAGCCACCAGTGAACTATCAGTTCACCAGATATGTCCAAGCAGCCAAACCACAGCACAGCCACATTTGCAACATTATTTTCTATTAATAAATATTTTTGGCATTATAGAGTTAAGAAATCCCATAACTCAGGCTTCCTGAAAAACTTTTCTTAGTCATTACTCATGTAAGCAATGAATACAGTTTAAAACTAAAGGCTCTTATGATCTCATGTGTCTGGTATTTAGTCAAAGCATACAGCAAATTCTTAAAAGCTGATCTAATATTAACAGTTTTTAGGAAAGTTTTCATGTACCAGTTTCCTCAGAAGAGCCTTTATCATCTACAACTTTTTAAAGAACATTTCAAGTCAGGTAACATTTTGAGTGGGTATTATTTTTTTTGTAACATTTAACTTTAATGACTGTTACCATGTTCTTCAAAATACTTTGAAGAGTACAAAATATATTCAGAAGATCTGAGGGGACAAGAAAATTTCAGCTAAAGATGATTAATCCTTTATGTAGGCAAACCCATTCACTGTTTTCCCTTGTGAGTCCATGAGAAGACAAAACCAAAAAACGAAAACTAAATCACTCCAACGAACAACACCAGCAGTATAAAACAGGGCGAGTCAAAAATAGAGCAATGGCAGCAGGAATCAGAGCTGGGATAGCCTATTCTGGGAGGCAGGAAGTCATTCAACCCATCCTCTTACCTTGGATTGCAAGAGGCAGAAACTGGAGCCTGACACTTAAACTCTTACAACAGGGATAGATATAAAAGTATGCAGAAAATCACCAAATTCTCTTTTATTTGTTAAAAAAAAAATAAATAAATAAAATAACAAAACCCCAACACCCCCCCCACATGCTCCCAGCATGTACCTCAGAAATACAACAAAAATCTCATTTAATTGGTTCATAAGAATTGCCAAAATCTGAAAAAGCTATTGGGAGTTTCAGGTAAAGCACGCAGCTCCATGGCAGAACCCCCACTGCACACAGACCCAGCTCCTGATGTGCCAAAGGACAGGGGAGACTCGAATTCCACACCCTGGCAGAGGAAATGACTCCTTCAGAGCTCAGCTTGGTTTTACAGTGGTCCTTACAACCATGCTGTGAAGTATCCACTCACCAATAGGAAATTGCAGTGTTCAGGGTAATTCTGCAACTCCTCCTGCTGGAGGATGTCCTGGGAACTCCAAGAAATCCCTGGGGCAGGACTGAATGAAGAACAAGGTGATATTTCCCCAAGAGTTGTGTGCAGCAGGGAAAAGCAGGCAACATCACACTTCTACCAGAAAAACCAGTGCCATGCAAGCAAATGGAAAAAGGAAGTTCCATTCCTCTTTTGACTACGATTCTTACAGCAAACCCATGCAGATAATGGCCTCAAAACAAGCACTTGCCCTGGAACAGAGCAGGCTACACCCAGGAGGTGCATGTGCAAATAGAAATGAAAACCAGAGCTGAGGCTCCACTGAGCTTCAGCCCTTCTCATCCCAAAGCCACGAGCACAGCGGGCCTGTCACGAGGGAAACAGAGCTGGCAGCAAATTGCTCTGCTCTTCTCCACAGAATTGTAAAGCAGAAAACTTGCTATGATGAAATCTTAGAAGTTTTTAAATATGGTGAGTTCTAGAAAATNTTGTGCTGTCAATAATAATTCTTCTTTTAGAAGACCAATTAATAAAAGTTTCCCTGCTGTAATTTCCATTTTATTTGGCCTTAATTCTTTCCAAAGATGGGTTCAGCATCACTGAGAAATCAAGAACACATCCAAATGGGAATAAGCAATGATTCTCAAAATAATACATGAAGAATTATGACACCCCAAATATTTTCATCTGTCCCAACTCTCCTCAGCTCCCATTTCAGAGGGAAATGAACTTTCAGCACACTCAAAAAGTAACTGAAATTCTGTAATAAACAGGGGACACTGAGGGTTACAATTTAACAACAATCAGAAAGCCAAGGGGAGCTCTGCTGCCAGAAAACAAAGTTCCCATTCCCTCTGTTCTCTCACCACATGCTCCCAACCCCTAACTCAATTTTCTGCCACTTTACTAAATTAACTGGCTTGAAGAATAAGTTAACTTTAAGTTTCCAAAATAAATTCAGAGTCTTAGATAGCATGCTGTGCATTTTATAGCTGAAACATGCACTTAAGCCATTTTTCCCTGATGAAAGGAAAATATAAATTTATTGGAAACGTCATCAGTGTGTATGGAAAGGTTTAATTGTCTTGTTTGAGACTATAAAATAAACAAAGGTTTGATTCATTATTCCAAATTTGACCCAAATAATAGTTCCCTAAGGCTTGATTCACTATTCCAAATTTGACCCAAATAGTTCCCAAGTGTAAATTCCTTCTTAGGATTTCAAGCATAAGTAACTTGAACTTAGTCAATACAAGAAGGCAAAGCTTCAAGTCAGGGAACTATATTTTAATTACTAAATTTAGAAAAGGTTGAAAAAGTCAGGAGTATCTTGAAACAGAGCTTATATTTATCTTCCCAGCAGCTTTAAAGAAACTGCTCTTTACTAGAGATTATCTCCCTTAGCCTGGAGATACAATTAAACAAAAAAGAAAACAACAAACCATATCTGAGAGCAATTCCTATATAGGAAAGGCAACTGAATGTCCATGAACTGCTAAAGACCAGCACAAAGCTCAGCTTTAGGCACCACTTTAGGCCCATGGAATCAGCCTCCCTTCCTGATCCTTCTTCTCTGGAAAACTGCAAGCAGTGCCAAACATAATCAGAATTATTGCAATTGATCTCTGCTTATGAGCTCCCCTACAAGGAACCTTTTAGACAGCTCAGATGGGTGCTGGGATGGAGCAGGAAGCATCTGAGGCTCAGAGCTGCCCCATGACCACTCTCACAGCTCATGTGACAGCAGCTGCGCTGATACCATGGTTAATTTTTAACTACAGTGTCTCAGCATCAGGGCTTTCATCTCTCAGATGTTTGACAAGGCAACATCAAGCAACATTTAACATCATATCTTTCATGGTCCAGCTGTAACTCCAGTCTAGAAACTGTAACCAAGGAGCAAAGATATTAACAATAGTTAAACTGTTTAGAGATTTTAATTCAGATGAATCAGCCAACGCAGAAACAGGATTCAGAAGGAAACCTTTCCAATTCCCTAAGCATGGAAAGATAAAATCATAAATCCACCTCCATAACACCCTAATTGTGCTCACCCCTCTGAGCTAGAAACAGCTGCTTTAACCCCTTGAATTTTTACAGAAGGTGAGCCTACAAACAGCCCCATTTTATTTAGGTAGCAGAAAAATAAGAGATCGCTAAAATGAGGAAGTTTTGACCCGGAATGCAACCCATTTCTACATAATGGAAGTTTTTAGTCAAGAATACATTTTTAACTTTGATGAAGATTCACAATAAAACTTTGAAGTTAAACAGAAAATCTGGGCACACGGTAAAACTGTTAGTGCAAAAAACCCCCAGAAACATGCATTAAAGAAAAATTCCCTTGTAGCACTTTAGTTCCCTTCAGTAAAAACCCAAAATGAGTCACCATGGATGGATTTAGAAGTGACCAGCTCTAAGAGGAGCCTGCAATCAGTTTAACTTCCACAAAGCAACGTAAGCTTTCTGGGCATCCCTCCCCAGGACCAAGAGTTGAGTTATTTATTTTTTTTTTAAATTATGCTTAGTGACTGAAATTGGGAAACATGGAAGCTTCACTGTCAGCTGAATCAACTCTGATGCATCAAAAGAGGATAACTGGATTTCACCTTTTGTGTTCTAAATCTACCTCTTTGATGCACACTGAATTTACATGAACATCAATTCTGAAAGACTATTTTCTCATGAAAAGTATTACTAAATGCTCAGTGGAAGTCTGAAGAAATTGTGGTACTTAAAACAACCAGTCTTAGCACAGAAAAACACAAATATCTATTTATGAACATGGCCAGATTTCCACAACAGCCTGTGACTCCAGCAAAGTAATGAATTTTAGTTCTGAGCCCAGGAATAGGTGCATTTGTCACTCAGCAGACAAACAGGCACACAGGACGTTGAATCTCTGCCTGGTTTGACACAGCTGTACCAGGTCTGTAGACGAGGATATGAAACACTTAAATTTATCAAAGGCAGAGAAATCAGCTGATCAAACAGGGCTTTCCACTGTGACCCCTTCCTGTTTTCTATTTAGAACTGCAGACTTGAACTCCAGCAACCAACAGGCCTCAATTTTACTTCTTCTTTCAAGCAGCTGAAAGCAACACAAAAAAGAACTTGCAGATACTCCTCATTCTTTACAGAAGAGCTTTAAAAAAAGCTTGAACTTTTTTTATGAAGGTGTTACTACATTTGAAACTAAAACTAAAAATTACAATGGTGGTGTTCAAGCTCTTTCCTGTTGAAGATCTTGTTATGGGTGAGCATTACATGCATCCACACTTCCAGAGTTTTTCCTTTAAGTAAAAGGCCCTAACAGTTTAAGTTCATCCTGACATTACCTAATACAAAGCCAGCTGTACCCCCTCCTTCTCACATGTTTAGTTTTGCTTTCTGTTGGAAATGCTGTAATAATTAAAAGCCAAAAGAGACTCACACTTTCTCCCCAACTAAGAGCATTGTTCTCTTCCACAAACAGCTGTAGAAATAACTCCCTCAAAGAGGGAGTTCAGTAAAATACTCGCACACAAAGGCAGGATCACACCAAGCAGTTAATGTTTCAGTGGAACAATATTTATGAAAAATTTGCTTATCAGTTGATTCAAATGCCATCAAAACTTTCAGATGGAAAACACAGGTAACATCTGCCCCAGATTATTGGTGTTTAGTGGTGCAAAGTTAAGTCATATACAAATTAGAAGCAACAGGAAGTCAAGTGAACACAGTAAGGAAAACCAATTAGAAGCAGTCGGGTAACGCTGCCAAGCACCACTGCAGCCCAGTGACATTTAAACCTACACCAAGTGACAAGCCTAAACCAGTGACATTTTAAGCCTAAACCAAGTAGGCAACTCAAAAGTAGCATTCAACAGCAGCTATTTGAAGTTTTTAAAAAACAATTTGCACAGAAGGCAAGTTGAGCATGAATTTACCTCCAGAACTGGTCCAGCTCCCAGAATGGTTCTCTCCACACCACTGGCGTACCCTTTCTGGCTCAGTGCCGTGAGGCAGTGAATTAAGAAGTTTGTGCTTTGGGTTTTCCCAGACCCACTTTCACCTGATATAACGATGCACTGATTAACGTGTTTTTTAAGCATTGTGTGATAGGCCACATCAGCAATGGCAAAAATATGAGGCTCCAGCTTTCCAAGCTGATGGTTCTCATACATCTTGACATACTTGGGGTTATAAATGGGCAGGAACTTGAAGGGGTTAATTGCAATCAGGATGCTTCCTGCGTAAGTGTAGATTCTGTGCTTTAGGAAGCGGCACTTGAGATTCTCCAGGAGCGTTGTCTCCGTCAGGTTGGGCAGATTGCAAAGGTCATCGAAGTCCTCCTGGTGCCAGGGCAGAAAACCCCTCTCCACCAAGCGCCGAGCATCCGTCTCCTTGGAGAGCAGCTGCATCTGCACGTACTTGATGGTGCCATCAGTGTTCCTCTCCTGCAGGAGGAAGTAGTACCCATCCTTCTGTGGGTGCTCGTCCTGAGCGCGGCGAGGCCAAAGCAAAACCCTGTGCACCGGAGAATCGTTTATGTCAAGCACCCACTCTTCTCCACCTGATTCTTTCACCTCCACGAGCACGTAATGTTTGGAGACATCCAAGTTTAAGATATTAATCACATCCTTGATGACATCTGATGACGTACTGTCCTTGGTTGCTGCCACTTTGCAGCAGGGAGCACTTTCTGTTGAGAGTTGGGGGTAAATATGAAGATTATAGGCTGCCTTTGCCTGGCAAACTGCACTGTCAGCATCTTTTAAACTCATTCTGTCCCCAGATGGGCTTCAGTCTTCCACTCCTGCTTAATATGCAGTGCCCATTGTCTAAAAAAAAAAAAAAAANGGCCAATTGATAAAAAAAAAAAAAAAAAAAAAAAAGAAAAAAATCAGGTGTTAAAAACTGTGTACAACAGGTATTAGAGCAAGGTGTTATTTTCTGCAGGATGAGCAAGGTGTTATTTTCTGCAGTTATAACATAGTGTGTTTGCTCTTTAATAATTTACTATCAGTGATATTATTTCTAACAGGCTGTTTGGGATATCCTATGGAATGGAGAGCTGCCACAGCACCCAGCCTCCTTTCACTTTTCCTTCTATTCCCATGCCACCCCTGCCTCGGCACACAAGAATTTATACAGCCAAAGCAAAACAAACCAGGATCAACGTCCAAACTAAAACTTCCTTGTTTCCCCAGGTTAGTTTTAGCCCAGATGCTTTCCTTGACTTAGTCTATATAAACATTTATCCACCCTCTCACAGAAACTCTTCCTTAAAGCTGCACCAGCAGCTTGAGGTAGAAACAGAATTTGGTCACTTAATTCAGAATGGCAGTTCAGAGCAGCCACGAGCTATGGCAGAGGGATCAGTGCATAGACACAAGGAGGAAAATGGTTCTGACACTGAGACCCCCCTTCTTTTTCCCCCTTATTTTCCCTAACTAAGCTCTTTCCATGAGATACAAGACAGGTACAGCACCTACCCCATGGAACTTTCAGGCAGCAGAGCCCCCAGCTGCCTGGAGCAGCCACTGCTGTCAGCCCCCCCAAACACACCACAGGGATCTCTTCAACACAGATCATTTACACAGCCAAGAGACTGCTCATTCCACTTAGTGAACCACATCCTTGCTACAGAGGGTTTGAACATGACTTTTATCTTCCATCTTAGGTAACAAAGTAAAGTCTTACTGCAGCTACTTTTCAGCAGTAAACAAGATCCTGAATAACCCATTTCATTCACAAGCCTTTATACCCATCACATCAACTCCTTCCTCATTGGGTTGGGGAACCCCATCACACATCTCCAAAAATCATTCACTGCCATTGCTTTTTCCTCAGTTCAGCCTTGGTGCAGGCCAGGCACGTAACTCCAGCCTGTCAACAACCTCAGAAGCCAGCCTCTTCCTCACTGCCAAGTTAAAAGTCTCTAGACTCCCTTACCATCTGTGCCTGTGCTTTTCCTCTCATCTGCAGTTTGGTGCCCCCAGGTCACCAGGACTGTTTGCCCGTGTTGCTTTAGCTCCACAGTTCCTTTGCTTATCAAGGGGTACTAAAAGGAGAAGGATAATGAAGTACCCCTTTGTTTTAGCAGTCTGTAAAACTTCATACTGAGAATAGCAGTTCAATTTTTGCTTCAAGAACAAAGTGTTCTAATTATACACTGACATGCCAAATACATTTAAAAAAAAAAAAGAGGAAAGAGGCAGAGAAATGCCAAAGAAGTTACTTTTTGCCACTAAACAACTGCACAGGAACTTGCACAAGGCCACAGAGAGTAATCATTTCAAATTAAAATCAGTAGAGCTGTAGGCTTTTAGCTGCCACTTCCAGTGCAAGTACTGAATCACTTCACAAAACATATGACACAGCTGTGGCTCATGAACAGCCTCCGAGGAGGGAGCTGTGCTTTCAGGGACTCTGCACAGACAGCTTACAGCAGACACTGCCACACAAGCTGCATCATTTGTAGTGGCTACTCATCAAAAGGAAGGCTGAATAAGCCACAGATGGCAAGACAAACCACAAGACATCTCTGATCAAACTGTATGATCCACCCAAGAATGTTTTTCCCCATGAACTGCCATTCTCTGTTCATTAAGGAGGGCTGGTTCCAAGAACCTGGCCATACAAAAGGCTGCAGCAGTGTGCCCTCGCCATTTCCTGTAATTATCACTGGCCAGTAAAGAAATCTGAAGCACCTTTGAAGTAATTAAGCAAATGTTAAGCATTCCTAATATATAAAAGCTCCAACCTTGGCACAATGCAGAATGTACAGCAGACTGCTGCTCATGGGGAAGATCCATCTAGCACAGACAGAAAAATAGAACAAGTGATCATTTTCTTCTCCAGCTACTCAGCCAGTTCAAGGGACACAGCCTTTTGCAGACTTCCTTTTTTCACCCCCAGCAATTAGTTTCAGACACAAAGTCTGCTGAGACTTAGAGGAAGTCCCCTCAGTAAGCATTTTAGCCAAAACAGCTCCCTAAAAAATGTTGCACCAGCTTTTTGCCAACACAGAAGAGCTGAACTTTGGCACTGACCTGCAACTTTACTAACACACTTCCTAACCTTGTCTCATGTCAGCCACCAAAATTTGGGACATTGCTCAAGATCCCAGCTCACATTTTCCAAAGGGGAAATCAGAGTGCAGATGCCACTTCTCTATGAGTGACAAACCCAAGGCCATTAGAGCCAGTAGGGTCTGCTCAGGTGTGTACAACTGGAAAATTCAGTTTTTCAATCTGAGAATGTCCAGATATTGCAGAAAACCTGCTGGTCTCCTACCACTTGTGATTTTCTCAGAAAGGATATCAAATCTATTTGATGACAATGCTGCTCTGAAAGAGACAAACCTCTGGCTTCCCACTAAACGATTTTTCAAGCCACAAATTAGAACACAGAAGCAAAAGAGCATTCACTGGACAGATTATAAATTGATTACCTAATGAGTCCCAGTATACAACTAAGGACAGGTATCTTCAAGCAATTGGAGGATGAGTTCCTAGTGAAGTTGGATTCCTGGCATCAAAGTAAACATTTTCATGATGGTTCTAAAAGAAAGAAAAGAGTTACTGATAAAGAACATATCATAGAGAGATTGAGAAGGCAGCAAGTGAACAAGAGGTTTAATCAATTATTTAGTTCAGTAATATAGGAGCAAGAAAACAACTTCTAAACAAACTTCAGCTGAGTTTCCAGATACTTAAAACTTCAACTTCATCCAAGAACCAATTTATGTCAGAGGGATGGAAGGGGAGCTATCCTGAAATAGGTCTGAAAGCATAGCAAGGAATTATTTGAACACTGTATAGCACCACAAGCATGACAGTGAATGCAATCTCCAGATAAACATAAATTAATATTTTGTTAGGCAGCCATATTACCCTTGTGCTCAGAAGATACAGGACCAACACAGCATCTAGAATAAATCCAAATTTCAGTTAAGGAGCTAAGGGCAGCAACAACAAGAACAAACCCAAATCTATTAGAAAATACCCCCCTTCCAGCCAAACACTCTGCAAGCTTTGTCTGGAGGAGCACACAGAGGACACTGTTATCAGTGGCAGGCCTTGCACAGGACCTGCAGTTGGGTACAATCACCAGGCTGGAGGACAAAGCCACAACACAAGGCAGAGGCTGGAATTTGCAGCTAAACAAACTCCGGCAAATATAAGACATAAACATCACCAGAAGGTAAAGCTGCACTGCAAAAACTTGACTGACACCAGTGAGGCCTGATTGCCAAACCTCTTTTCAGAAAATCAGCCAGTCCCAGTAACCAAGCTGCCTCATAATTAGAAGAGTTAATTAGGTACCACCCTCTTGTTTATGTCAAGAGCGGTCTGAAGAGATGAATCCGTCTCATTTTATGATCTCCAATGATTCAGACAATTTTTAAGCAATTGAAATATTTATTGTGATTTGGCTCATCAAGGAAGCACAAGCCTGAATTCAGGTGCAGAGAATACTGGAAGTAAAAGGAGAAATACAAGAAAGAAGGGAATACTGAAACCACACAGGTCTGTAAACCCTGCAGCCCAACCACCACTGCTGGGTTCTGTCTGGAGGTGGAAATTCTGCAGTTAGCTCAACTCCTTTCAATATCCTTTCTTATAAGAAATACCTTTTCAATATATGGAAGAGGAAAAAAATAACTTCTTGCTCAGACAATTTTAATAATATAACCAAAAAATTCCAATTCTAGATGGTAATTTTGCAAGGGTTTTTTAGACCCATTAAGCCAATTAATTTTTTAATAGGCATTAAAGCCAACAGTGTCCACTTGGTAACAGTGGAACTCCAGCAGAGAGCTTTGCCCCAATCAGTGCAGGGTATCTCTTTAGTTTAAATAAGGCCATAATTTGAAGCCACATATTTAGTCAATGAATCATGGTGAAGCTAAAAAGGGAAAGCTACCATTACAACAGAATTGTTGAGGATGAACTGTATAATATTCCAGTTCCTCGCATTTTTATGTGCATTTCCACTGCTGCATTCCTCAAAGGGAAAGATTCCAGCTTCTCCCACTGCTCACCAAGCAATGCCCAACACAAAAGTGAAAATGTACCACGGGTACTTGACCTTTGATATTCTTAAAAAGCAGAACTGCCAGTGACCATCCACAAAAGAGACCAATCTGCCTGGTCAAATTGAAAACATCTAGCAATCTCGAAAATATTCAGCTATTACTGACCTTGATTTCCAAAGCAAGGAATTTCTAGCAAATCAGGCTACAGAGACACCTTAAAGTTTCCACAATTAACTGTGCAATTAACAGGTAAGGCAATTAACAGGTAAGGTAAAGTTCCTTGTCCTACCTCATGTCATAAGGACAGGTGCTGTTAATTAAGCATAATTGATTTTAATTTTTTTCAGTACTCCAGGCATTTGTATATTACCTGACAAACATTTCAGGTTCTAGTCACACTTCAGTGTTTTCCTTGGTTATAAAGAATTCAGCTGCACTAAACAACTTTAGATCCTTGGTTTTCTTTAACTGAAAACTCTTGGATTTTCTGCTCCAAAAGGAGGAGTTCTGAATGGACCACACAAAAATTACAACACATTTGTTACTACTCTTTGCAATCAACCCTGCAGGGAAGTTACTGCCCCAGAGTGCCTGACAAAGGAGAAGCTGGGCTGCAATGTAGTGTAACACAGGAAAAAGTCA
Source organism: Tichodroma muraria (assembly GCA_013390105.1). Lineage (NCBI taxonomy): Eukaryota > Metazoa > Chordata > Aves > Passeriformes > Sittidae > Tichodroma > Tichodroma muraria. Next base: position 312,880 of record WAAG01005082.1, read on the forward strand.
AAGAAATCGCTTTTGTTCCAGGCAGTTCTTCTCAGTTACCTGCTCCTGAGACCCTGACCCCAATCCCCACCCTACACCACCCCTGAGGCAGCCTCCACTTCCTCTGAATGACTCAAAAGCACAATCTCACCTCAAAACACAGACATCTTATCAGGCTTTACGGTGATGTTAGATGTCATTACCTCATAAAAAGTGTGATGTCACAGAGTTACAGATGCACATGAGAGTATGATTCAGAAAATGTGGCCCAGTAGAGGAATCAGGCAAAGCAACTGAAAGGGTCAGACATAAAGAATGCAAGCCAAAATAACCTTGGGGCCATTCTAGCACCTTTTGTAGTTTTCTTAATTTTTTCCTTAACAGCACTACAGCCACCAACAAAGGAAATAAAAGTTTCACTGCTCTATGTTGCATTTATACTGAGGAGGAAATTTTTAAAGAAACTTTAAGCTGAACTTCTTTGTGAACAGAATGTACGCATGTCAAAAATAGCTTTAAAACCACCTTTATTGTTTAGTATCAATGGTCTTTCTATAAAGGGCAGATTTTTCTGGAATCTGCATTGAGTTTCATTTGGTAATCAGACACAAAAAACACAATAAAGCCTTGATAAAAGCAACTCCACAAGCCACGTTTAAGTCACTTGATACACCAAGAAAACACAATATTCGACAGACAAAACCTTTGAATTTTCATTTTGTAAAATCAAGACATTCCTAGTCCTTCCTATTAGAAAAATACACCCTTATCAGCATCTGGGGCTTTACTTCTCCTTGATATTAGCATAAACAGGCCTTGTTTCTTAGAAATGTGATAAACACCTTCAGCCTTCACATTCACAAAAAAGCACTGAGCCAAAACATTTTGAATCAGAGTCTTTCAGTTTTTCCCTTGACTGTTGAGATAGCCAATACTGTTGCATTCTTTAGGAATTCTTCCTTTTTAAATGCCTAGGATATGCAAATCCTGCCCTTTGACCTTCTAGCTGAGGAAAGGCCATATTTAGCCTCAGTGTGCATGTGAGTCAAACATGTTATTCATGCACAGGATTATTCAAGAGGTCTAATGCTTGAATCACTATGGGTCAGAAAACTGTCTGCACAGAGTATTTCTTTCTAGGTGAGCCTCGTTTAAATCTTTCATCAGTTGCATTTACTCTCCCTAAATTATTCAGTTCCATGGGCGTTTCAGGTTCCACAGAAAAGCCCAGACCTGGGAGTCTTCCCACTGGGAATGGACAGTTTGTGCAGGCAGCTGTCACTGCAGGAGCTGCAACATTCAACTTGTGAAATAGCTTTTTGTTGAGACAAACGTTCAAGCACAGTAAAAAAAACAAAACCAAAACAAAAAAAAAAAAACCCACCCCAAACTATACAGTTCTACAAAGCACTTTGCATTACTGCAGTAACTCCCAAGTTTTATGTGAGTAATTAAGGATTAAAGATTGAGGAAGTGGCCTCCGATGCATCATCCTGAAAAGCACAATGTTACTGGACTTCAGATGTAGGGCAGGCAGAAAACCCCACAGCAGTGCAAAGACAAAAAAACCCAAGATGAACTCTTCTCTAAAAAAAGCTACAAGCTAATATGAATATGCATTAAAAGCTCCCCAAGCTGCTTCCCGTACAATAAATGGATTTGTTCCTGACAAGATTCTGAGTTAAAGACACCCAGGGCTCACTAAAACTCGATGGGTGTGACACCAACATCCTAAACCGGAATGCAAGGTTACCCCACGCTGTTACTTTAGGGCAAGTTCTTCAGCCCTGGATTCCAGCTAACAGGCCTGAAATCAAAGAGCTCCTAATTACCCATGACAAACTTATTTGCAAACAGCTTGGCAGACACACCGATACCCATCCACCTCTAGGAGTAACGTGGGAGGGTGCTGATGACATCTTTGAAAGGCTAATTGCATCTGCCAGGAGCTTGAGATCATCTCCAGCCCTCTGCTCCACTGCCACTCATTTCCAGAAGGTGAAATTAAAGAATGCTGAGCTCATTTGCATCCAAAGTGCTTCTTGCTTTCCACAAACATGAATTGCAAATAAAGCTGGGCAAGAAATTTGCCAAAATACTTACAGGGTAACAGAAAACAAAGCTAAAATGATACTGGGAATTCATCTTCCACCAGGATCACACATACCTGTATCAGACCTACGGCCAGAATTGTCATGAGTCAGGATAGTAGCCCGATACTTTTAGTTTAGAAACATGTAACAAAGGATGTTCCTAGCTTGCAAAAGTTTTACTTCCCAGAGATTGCAAAACCAAGCTTGCCAAAAAGACAGAGCACTACCGAAATCCACGCAGCAAGAGGCACAATTCAATCGGACAATAACAGTCATCACGAAAAAGCACGATCTCAGCACAGCAGCAGCACCAACTGTCAAGAGCTGCCCAAAAATAACACAAAGAAACAAAACAACCCTAAGAGTTCTAACGAATTTTTCGAAAGATCATGACATATTTGTCTGAAAGATTACAGGCTGTTCATACCGAGAGTCAAAGACATCACACGAAAAAGCAAGAACACTGTGTGACTGAAAAATTACAAGGAGGAGGCGGAAAAACACAGAAGCTGGAAGTAACACCATGCCCTGCTCAGCGGGCAGGCTCTGCCCGAGAGACGGGAGGCACAGCCAGGCATCAGACACTTCCCTTCCCCTGGGCACCGCCAGCTCCTCGGGCACAGCTGACACAAAGTCAGTCAGCAGCACCGCATCTGCCCCGCGCCCGGCCCAGCCCCGGAGCCGGGCACGGCCCCGGGCCCCGAGCGCACCGGAGCTCCTGCGGGAGTCCCGGGGAACCGCTCCGGCCCCGAGCTCCTGCGGGAGGCGGTGGAGCCCAGCGGCTGCCCCGGCCTGGAACTGACTCCCAGACACCCCCTCAGAGCCGACCCTCACACGCTCCCTCACATCGGCACCGACCCTCAGATCCCCTCAGAGCCGACCCCCTCAAAACTGCCCCTGTCGCCCCACAGCGCCCGGTACGAGAGCCGGTCCCTGCGAGGCACCTCCACCACAGCGCTGGGTAGCCCATAGCGAAGGAGCAGGAGGCAGGGGGAGCGGGAGGGATGTGGAGCAGGGGGAAGAGCAGCGCGGGGCCCGTTACCTGCGCCGGTGTCGAAGCGCGGCCGCCCGGCCCCGCCGCCGCCACAGGCC